>OMLC01047982.1:0-16893 GCA_900302585.1 Regalecus glesne | reverse complement strand
ACATTAGAACCTGTCACAATGTACAAATGTATGCATGCTTTCTGCGATTATGTCTTCTTTGTTGACCACTACATGCTTCACACGGCGATACAAACAAAAGGCAAAAAATGCAAAAGGATATGGACCTGCATCCAAATAATACCGTATATCCAGCTGTACTACATCAAGGCAAACGGTGAAATAATGACTGTGAGGGCTGGAATAAAGTCCACTGAGGCAAAATTATGATTTGTGATAATGGCCCATTCAAATGAAACCTACTTAATTGTAGCTGGGAAATGGGAGTCTGAGGAATACCAAGGTAGAGCCCTAGTAGTCAAGCTGGATGAAACCAGCAAATGGATGACTCTTTCTTGATCAATGCAGGATCGGAAATATCTGACTATGGAAATATTTCTAAGTTGAAAAAGCTCGACCTTTCTCGCAAATGTCCCCGTGGGACTAATAAAGGAATATCTTATCTCTCATCTTACTTATCAAATTTTAAGTCACCGCTAAACATCATACCTAGATTCTTGGCATGGGGTTGGAATAGATGGAAAGATGATGGGGATTATGAACGATAACAACGGTGTGATGGTGGGGGATGAGGAGTAAGATTTCACTCTTGTTTTTATTTAATTTTGAGAAATATTGCACCATCCATCTTTTAAGATCTCAGAGATAGTCTTTTCATTAAGTGAGGCCTGCCATACTTGGGGAATTGAGGTGATTGTATCTATAAAAAGAATAATTCCTTTTGGTGTGACAGTGCATATTACTGAACGTTTTAAAATACAAATATGTCAGATTTAGCCACCAGGCTGAATTTCTTGATATCACAAAATCTTTACTTTAAAGCCCAGCAAGAGACTCTAGTACAAGTACTGCTGCCTGGGAGTTCTGTCACTTCTGGCTACTGGCAGATTTTAAGGAAAGATCAGAAGCATTGCAATGAGTCATCTTGGGATGAATAGTAAGTCCCAGAAATGACCCTTCTTTCCCGGGGTCCCATTTGATATTTAAGAATTTTCTCCACTCAGGATTTAACCAGCAACATAGGCCACCATGTGTCCCAATGTCTTTCAATCCTTTCAAATTAACAATGTGATAGAAATGTATTATATTGTGTTTTATTGCCTTTTATATATTCACTTTTTTTGCTCTTCAAAACTGTAAATCAATATCTGTAGTTGAAAGAATAAAAAACAAATAATTGAACAAGAGGGGGATAGGTCAGGAGGTGTGGTGGTTGTCTAGCAAATAGAAGATTGGTGGTTTAATACTCAGCCTTGCAGAAAGAGTGTCCAAGTGTCCTTGAGAGAGACACTGAATCTCCAACTACTCAAGCCCTGTGATGGAATAAAAACCTATCCAGGGTGTTTCCCCACCTTTCATCCAATGAGTGCAGGGCTCCAGCACGACTCTGTGGCCCGACTTTGGATAAGCAATTAATGATGCATGGATGGATGGATAAATAAGAAATAAATACATATAATCTAGGCAAAGCAGGCTGTTTTATTAATATGATTATAATTTTTATTATTAATAATAGTAGATTTACTATTTTTTCAAAAACATCAGGAGTCATTCAAATCTACCCATTCTAATTCAATGCATTCCACAATAGCCTCCTGGTAGACCTTGAGGAGCTAGACAAGAGCAGAATGGGACTATGTCTAGCAAGGTGGAAAAATAGCCATTAAACTTTAATCTGAGGCAACCTTCCCCTTCCCACCAACTAAGAGAATGGGATAGTGTGTGAGCTATATAGTAAAGGCTTCACTTTACCCCACAAAAAGCTACGATGAATTTTGCACCATGCTGACTCTTTCCAGCTTGTTAGTAAAGGGAACTGGTTAATCCTAGCTATCTCATTTACGCTCTCAGACATTAAAAAAAAACCACACACAATCACAAGAGGTAGCACACAAACACACACTGAGTAGGTGATTACAAATGTAATGTTTCGGAAATTGGAATCTGTGCTGCTGGGAATAAGACAACAGGGTCCGGAGTGACAGATGAACGTTAAAGACAGACAGGGATGATTTTACCTCTGCATGCATTATCTGCTGTCCTGGAGGAACACAGGTGAATTCCATCAGCTCATTTAACCCACATTATAAAATACCGCGGAGAGCCAGAGGAGGCAAGTTAGTAAAAGTTTAATTACATAGCACTTTTAAAAACACACAGTTACAAAGTACTTAACATACAGCTATGAAAAATAACAGTAAATGGGTAATATAAATAAAATGAAAACTAAACAAACACAGGCAAAAACAGACTAAGCTAAGAGCCAACCACAACAGGTCTGTTAAAAGGCTTGCCGAGACAGATGGGCTTTCAGAAGCTGCTTGAAACAGTGCAAAGACTCCGCAATTCTCACTGATTTGAGATGATCAATTCAGAGATTTGGGGCTAAAACACAAAGGGTGTGCTAACCCGTTGTTTGGCAGTTGGAGTGGGGGTTGAGTGAAAGACCCAAGGTTTGAGGATCAGGGCGGTCGAGAAGTTGAGTGAGATCAGAAATATAACTGGAAGATCACACAGTGCTTTAAACGTAATCAACAAGCTCTTGTGGAGCTTATTCTGATTGGTGTAGACTAGAGGATTGGCTAATAGACACTCTGTTCATCAAATTACTAATGTGGTGAGCTTGGCATGGGTACTAATGACTGATGGAAAAAATGAACATGGAAACGAATCTCTTTGAAGTTGTCTTTTGGAAAAGGGCCTGCGATTGGTGTGATGATGCATCCATGTTCATAAAATGGATCTAATGGGTAACTGCTGGCATGTGTGGGTGCTCTTTCTGGTTCTTGTTGTGTTGTAGCAGTTGAAGTGATTGCAAAGCAACACGTCTTCATGAGAACTCTGGAATTAAAGCAACCATCTGGTACAGAGTAGACAAGTGCGATGCCTCGACAGATGGGTATCTCGACTAAGAGGAGTATCATAAGTTTGAATAGATGATGCCATGTTCTCTAGAAGGAGAATTTTAAGTGATTATATCACAACGAGGGCTCCTCACTGAGAGCAAACTGAATTGAAGATTCAGAGTCTACTTAAGTCCTTCTTTTTATGAGCCTGGAGCCCAGCCTGACTCCTTCCTCCATCCAGTCCCTATCCTCAACCAATGAGCTCACCTCCCACTATTCATCTGCCCAAACATGGTAATACCTTTATCTTGGGGGATTTCAATAAGTAGATTTTACCCTCATGCTGTTTTACAAACTTAACTTTAGCATTTGTTGTCATTTTGTTGTCGTTTCCCCAGAGTTCAGACTCTATTATGGGACATGATGCCGATTTGGCTCTTCTAGTCCATCTCACTCTGTGTTTGACCACAAAGCAAATACTTTCATTACTTTCCCTTCGTATGTTGATACTTCACCATTACATTGTAGTTATAGCTGCCATACCATATGCTATAAGAGTGCTGCTCTTCACCACAAAAACTCTTGTTGCGATGGCCAAGAAGGATACGTGCAATGTGAGTGCAGGCTAGCCGGGGCCTGGGGTAGAGAGAAAATCGCACTCGGGCACAAGGCAACCACGTCTAGTGCAACTAAACCCTTATTAGCTAGCAGGATGAGTTTGCATAGTAGGAGCAGACGAACAGAACTAACAACTCACTGATTATCAAATGAAAATAAAATGTAATGTTATGTGAGATGACATGATTATATCAATAAAATGAAAAAGGGAAAAAAATAACATAAAATACTTCTAACAGAATAAAGAGAGAGGAGATGAAATTAAATCTTCGTCCCGTGGCCAATGGTGATGATGACCTGGAATGGTTGTTACGCGGCCCCATGGCCTGCTGTTAATCCAATAACTCACAAGCACAGCTTCCCTGATGAGTTTCCTGTCTGGTTAACACTAATTGGGCACCTTTATGGAGTGAAGAAAAGGCCACTTTGCAGACTCAAAAAGCTTGTTCCGCCTCATCTCTGGAGAGGTTCCCAAGGAAACGGGGATGGAGAGAAACTGCATGGAGAATCCCATAGCCAAGCTCCACTGCAGAATTAGGACATTCTGAAATGACTTGTCTAAGGATATACAAATTTCCATAAACACACAGACAGGTAGAGATCTACCTCACAGTGGAAGAAGAGCCATTTCTAGACACTGTTCCAGTACCAGTGACCTCAGCTTTACACCAGCATTATAATCTCATGGCAGAAGAGGGCGGGAAGCAGATTTTGTCATGAATCCATTATTGTGAATTACACCTGATTTCATCTACCTCTGCAATAGACGAGAAGAATGCCGAGTGAGATTATGGTGAGCAAGCAGCGGCATCCACTGTCTGGAGGAAGGAGGACATGGTGGTACGGGAGCAGCCCGATGGATGGGGAAATTGATGGCATCCGATTCTCTTTAACCTCCTGATTCCTCTCTTCTGTGTTGTTTAGCAGCTGAACAGACACGGGAAAGGAGAGGCTGTGAAGCCACTGAGACAGATGCAAGAAATTGCTCTTTCAGGCATTCGTCAATAGTTCCTGTTTAACAGACCGTGTCCCATGAGCCAAATGTAATAGAAAACGTTTTGGTTGAAGTCTCCCGGACATTAGTCTTCCTGTCTGTGTCCAAAGCATGGAGCAAGAATGCACCAACTTGGTTGAAACAACTCAAACTGAGAGGACGGAAGGGGGAGGACACGAATCCGGAGGCTGATACCATCTCACCATTTACAAGGTTTCACTGATATGCCAAGTAAAGGATTGAGTTACTTGCCTCAACATAAAATATTAAAAAATGATTTTCTTCATTCATAGGAGCAGCGTAGCTCACGAGGTAGGACAGCCATTAACTATTCAGTGGTTTTGTGGTTCAAGCCCTGGCCCCTGTAAGTCGAAGTACCCTTGGGTAAAACACTGAACATCCAACTGCTCCCCGGGCGCTGCTGCTGCTCACTGCTTCTAAACAATAGAATGGGCTAAATGTAGAGGACACATTTCATAAATAAATCTTCTTCTTCTTGCTGCCTCATATTAGAGGTGATGGGCATCCACATGAAGGAGATCATGAAGGACAACGAAGGAGACAGCATGAGGATTGATGGGAGAGGACAAGAGAGAGCAGAGTTTGGGAATCAGAATCAGGTCAGAGTTGCAGAGAAGAAATTTGTTTTACCAGTTGGCACCACAAAAATCTATCCAGTATTAATGTCAGTGCACCAAATGCCCCGGAACTGACAGGCTGCATCTCCCATTCCTATGAGCAGGTGCGTTATAGTGAATATTGCATGTGGTACTGCGCTGATGAACACACAAACACACACACACACACACACACACACACACACACACACACACACACGCACACTAAAACACACACACACACTGAAATTTGAATTTCAATTCTTCCATTTGTCTTCCCTCCACTCCTCCGTGTCTGCGAGACTTAAAGTAACAATGGCTCATACCACCGCAATGCAAAAGTTTCAGTCACATACTCGTCTGGACTACTTATTAGAAATGAAGCAATGTGTGCAAAGATGCTTCAGTCCGAGACGTGACCAACTAGAATGGCAGTGACTCGGTAATAGAGTGCGTGTCTTCATGTCGAGCGCAATGGATTCCGGAAAAGGGCGTCTGGCATAGATCCCCTACACTCTGTAAAAGTGAGGCTAAGATGTCAAATGCTTTGAGCACTTCTGCACTCCCTACACTTTGAGCAGTTGACCCCAAGTATTTAAACCCATCCATCTTCCTCACCTGTACTGTGCATACTCGCCATTCTACTGTCTTCCCTCTAATTCATGCAAATGGAGTCCACCTTGCTCTTACCGATATTTACAAGTGGATCATAAATTGATATGCCAACTTCTTTGACTATGTTTGAATAAGATAAAGGAATTAAGGTCTTGGTTAAGTTGTAGCCAACGAGTCCTGTTGGGTGCAAGCAACGATGCTTAGGGGACCATAATGGCTCTCTCTCTCTCGGCCAGTTAAAACCGACAAAACAGCAGTAATTGAATCCATACATTTGCATTGATGAGGTGAGAGGAAGCGCTAATGAAAACTTCAGAAAGGAGATAAATGAACCAACAGGAAGAGAGAGAGGAGGAGAAAATGATGGTGGCTGACTCACAGTGGGAAATGTATATATTGATAACCTAATAGTTTCTCTCGCTTGTCAGCACAGCTGCTACTGTATTCCATGGTGATAGGCTAAGTGTTAAAAGCCGTTCAGACAGGCTCTCTTTTCTATCTCCATCAGGAATCCTGGCATTCCAGTGTCATAATCTAGTTCATCCACCAAGTCAAATCAAATTATTTGCATGTGTATAAGATTTTATACCAATGAAGTTGTTTTGATTTGAAGGACTAGACTTTCCTCACATTTTGTATACAATGTTATATTTTTAAAGAAAATATGTGTATAAGGAGGGGCGGCATGGCTCAGTGGGTAGAGCGGTCGCCTGGCGATCGGAAGGTTGCAGGTTCGATCCCCGGTCCTGCAGAGAAGCGTGTCGAGGTGTCCTTGAGCAAGACACTGTTCCCCTAACTGCTCTGCCCTGTGATGGACTGATGACCTATACAGGGTGTACCCCGCCTCTCACCCAATGAGAACAGAGATAGGCTCCAGTTCCCCCGCGACCCGATTTCGGATAAGCGGTTGACGATGGATGGATGGATGTGTATAAGGAATAACTCCCCCCAACAAATCACCGTTAACCTCTCTCCACCTGCACCTAGCCATATGTTTGGTATTGATCATTAGACCCCTTGAGTGTATGTGTGAATCGCATTGTCTTCAAGCTACATGGGTTACCCATGTAGCTTGAAGCTGTCCACAGGAGACCTTCTTCAGAGGGTGGAGTCCTGCAAGTGGGCCCCATGCCTTGTCAGTCCATTACTCTCCGCGAAGAGCATCCATGTGGCTACTTGTCAAACTCTGCCGAGTCTGTTCCAGTATTTCGGTTTGAATTGCCTGTTTTCTGTCCCCCCTCCCCTCAACTCCTCCTGCCAGTCATCTGCATGCCATTGCCTGGATATGACTGCCAATTTGAACCAAACCCCTGCCTGTCTTAAACTGTACCTTTCTCACTCAATGGAAAGACTTCATCCTCTATCTGCTGTGAGTCTGATCTGAGCCCTGACCATCTTTCTCTCTGGGGCACAGAGGAATGAGCTGGAAGAAGAGGAAGATACTCATCCCCTCTTCACTCCAGCTGCCCCACTACAGTTTCCCATCGCTCACCTGCCCCTTTATATATGGTTTACAGTGACATCTTGGTTAGCACGGCTGGCTCCCACAGTACATGCTCTGCAATCCTCTCAGGGCACTCTGGATGGAGATATCTCATTGTTTTGGATTATAATACTAGACCTTTCAAACACACAATATCATACAATGCAACATCTGCCATTTAACACCTGTATTGTTGAAAAAAGAAACAATATCTGCTTATATATATTGTGACTTTTGTCATTTTTAAGGCCATTCACATTTGGCATCCCTACTCCAGAAGAAGCCCTTCAGGGGAACTGAAGTGCTGATATATTCCATTTCATCCAAGTGCTTCATCTTCAAGCAAAGAGGATCATGTACTATTTTCACAGCTACGTACTGTTCACATTTGGTATTTGGAGAGGTGGAGAGAGCTATGAACTGGAGAGGGGAGGAATGAAAGTCAGTAGGAGCAAAACAGAATACATATGCAGGAACGAGAGGGGAGACAGTAGAATGGTGAGGATGTGAGGAGCAGAGGTGAGGAAGGTGGATGAGTTTAAATACTTGGGATCAACTGTCCAAAGTCATATAGCATGTGGACGATAGGTGAGGAAGAGTGCCGGCAGGGTGGAGAAGAGTGTCAGGGTCGATGTGTGACAGAGAGGTACCACCAAAAGGTAAAGAGAAGGTTTACAAGATGTTTACAAATTACTTCAAGTATTCAAAAAATATTTCAACTAGACAAGAAAGCCATTTCTGATACCTACACCCTGTTATGTATTTGAATACTGAAACCCTCTCCCAAGGGGCATCGTGTTATATGTGATGATTTATCCCTAAAACAAAGGAATGTTCGTGTACATCTGCTCAGCTGTAGCTACTCAGACCTGCACCCTGTGATCCTCCAAGTGCCACTCTATTGACTCTATTCTAAAGGCTGTTCAGTATCGGTGCTCTGTCTTCGCATGTATATTTACCTCCGTCACCTACGTCTCCTAACAAAGGGAAAATAACAGCTTTTATGACAAACCGGTCTCATGAAGGTTGTTATCAATTGATGCCGTCCACCAACATTATTCCTAACGAATGATGAGTATCTTCATACAAAAAAGGAGGGGCTTGGCTGTGTGACAAACAACCAATCACAGGCCACACAGACAGATCTAGGACTGTATTTCTCTCAGGGAAAACAATATTATGGTGAATAAATGAGAATGCAAAACTAAATCAATTTAAAATGAATAATGTGACCATGTTTGGAGAACATTGCATGGGGGAATAGGAGATGCGGGTGTGTAAGTAGGTCTACTGAGAGGTCTTTTTCCACGAGTCCCAAAGCTGTGGGGGTGGAAACGGACATAGATGGAGCCTTGGGGTTTAAAGGTGGATGTGCGCGTGCGCACGCACACGCACGCACACACACACACGCACAAGTTATGGGGACCCCCCTCTAATTTCTTCTTTTAGCTTGTACTCCATTTTTCAGGGCTCACCAAAGCAGATTTTATAGTTTATATCAGTAACCTGTGAGGGTACAGCAATAATGGTGGACATTGTTGACCTGAACCATTCCGGGATGGTCTTGTCAATCCACATACTGATTTTTAATTGCCAAATTTGCCAAATTCTACATCAAATAACCTTCTTGACACAGCCACTCACCCCAATTTCAACACCAACAACCCTAAAACTAAGTTGCAACCCTAAAATAGACCCTGTTCTCCTGGGGGGGTCCACAAAATGTCCGCACAAGCCAGGTGGTTTAAGGTTTTTCTATCCCATGGTCTCCATTAAGATAGAAAAACCTCGTAAACAAACACATACACAAACATACACAGCTTACATCTCTTCGTTTGAAGTATCCTCAGAGGCGTGACGCAAGTTAGAGAAATTAAGAAAAGGACAGAGAAAATAAGGAAAACTAGCACCAGACTTACTAGAATACCCATCTATATTTATACTCTTCCACCAATTCTTCTACAAGCCTCCTAACAGCCTATTATCTCAGCTCACTCATCCCTTCTTTTGAGTGTGTGTGTGTGTGTGTGTGTGTGTGTGTGTGTGTGTGTGTGTGTGTGCATGTGTTGCTCTCACACTCACTCGCAACTAACGCTACACAGGATATAATGAGCTGTCCTGGGGATAGGCTCCTCCCACAGGATTGTCTCCATTCTGATTGGAAAAAGGGGGCTTTTTTGCAAATGAATGGATGTAGAGCCATCAATTTTGTTGGCATCCTGATGGAAATGCTAATCCCCTACTTTTTGGGGTACAGTGAGTCCTCGTGTCCGTTGGGTTTGAGGCCAGAGCACAAGACTCTCTTTGCATTTTAATCACATTTGAGAATAAAGTTGAAACTGAATGACATACTTCTTTGTGATGTCACAGGCCAGACTGACCCCGTCACAGAGGATTTCTTCAGCGTAGTTGTTATAAGATGTTTTTCTGCTCTGTTGTTCATCTGAAGGTCATACTTTGCTTCAGGGAGATGTGATGGGCTATCTATTGTCCCTCACAATCTGCTCTTTGCAAAGTAAAGGTAAAGTCTCCCCTGTGCCCTGGGTAAATACTGCTGTCTCCATGAATTAAAGGGGTGGACATGGCCATAGATGGAGCATCAGGGATTAAGGCTGGTTACTCTTACTGACACCCCGCAGTGGGTTCAAACCAGCAACATCTGGCTCATCAGTTCCTGAAGCATGTACTCTACCACTGAACTACTAAGGCACACAAAATCCTTGTTTTAGAATAACCATATGAAATCCTTGGCTTGAAAAACGACTACATCAAACTATTCACCACAAGATTTATCAGGAAGGAAACCTTGTAAATTTAAGATAACCCCCCCCACAGGGCACAAGGCAGATAATCACAGGTTCTATTCATTCTTTACTTTGTGTGATGATGATTAAAAAAAGATATCTGTCAACAGGGAAGTAAAACCCTCATCGATAAGACTGACCTGCTGAATGAGCTCCACCGAGCTCACAGTCGGCTCTGTGAACTTGACTGTCCATCTGGTCACTAGTTTATGGACCTTGTAAACCCCAAAAACCTTGGATATTGATAAATTTGACATTAATTTTTTCCAAAAAACTGCCAATTTTCAAAATCTACACTGGTGATTTCTCATCTCAAAAATTCTCAGATGTGAATTTAATGGTAAAAAGTTTAGAAACCAGGACAGATAATTCATCACCTCATCTTGCTGCGAAAGTGGAGCAGTATACCGATACTTGAACCCCCCGTCAGCTGGGGTAAGGACTCATTCCCTGTTCAGAATGGGAAATCCACCAGGCTCCTGCTGGGAACAATGGCCTCAGATTTAGAGGTGCTGACCCTCATCCCAGCCACTTCACACGGTTGCAAACCAATCCATGAACTGAGAGCATGCATTTAAATGGCAAAGCGTAAGAGAAAGGTTCAGTATACACACACACACACACACACACACACACACACACACACAGTGAATTTCATTCAGTTGTGCAGGAAAATGACAGTAGTTACCTTAAGCTAATCAGAAGAGACATAACAGTGGTCTCACCATTCAATCACTATCCCACTCTGTGTTGGCATCTCTACCAGGCCACACCCACAAACCTAACCACCCCTCCCACTTCTCAGCAGCAGGCAATAACTACAATGAGAAATTATGCAAATATTAACAATGTATATAAATAAACACAAGAGCTCATTTCATGCCAGAGCAATTAGCCCAGTGTATGCATGTGTGGCCTTCCAATAAATTTGGGTTTGTGCGGCGTGACATAAACAGATAACTAGGAATTAGAATTAGACCTCTCCATGAGGCACAGAAGGAAACAGACAGAGAGCTGAAAAGACAATGTAAACTCACACACACAGCCACCATTTACAATTATTAAGGGCAACAAAATAAATGAGGATCACCGCCGGAGTCGAATGGATAAGAGAGGCCTTCAAAGCAGAGAGGAGAAATATCAAGGCTGACTTTCAGCCAGATATGTCCTCCTCAACATCCGCCAACAGCACGTCTGGTATTTTTACCCTGACAAATGATACGTAAACAAGGCCACTTCTATTCCAGAGAATAGAGAAGAAGTCTAATGACTGTGTGAGCTCTAGCTGCGTGTGCACATGTGTGTGCGTGCGTGTGTGTTTGAGAGAGAGAGAGAGAGAGGACGGCACAACATAAAGTGATTATATCTCCAGCCTGGCCTGGGATTGCCTCAGGATCCCCCAGTCCTGGCTGGTTGATGGGGATAGGAAAAGGGAAGACTGGGGTCCTTGGCTGGAACTAGTACCTCTGAGGCCTGGCTCTGGATAAGCACTTGATGATGGATGGATGGATGGATGGATGGATGGATGGATGGATGGATGGATGGATGGATGGACAGAGGGCAAGAAATAACCATGCAATATCCTGGCAGCTTCCACAGCCTAATGTTACTGGATAGCAACAGGGCATGATATGGTTTGATGTCTTAGCTGGTATGGGAGCAGCCGCCAGATGTGGCTGTATCTGATTAGAGTATGATTTGGTATAATTGTGTCCAAGTATAGTATATTTTGGGTCAAATATATCATTATGCTGTGATTTCTAATCACTGAAAATGTCCGGTTTATAGTGTCTAATCAGGGTTTAATTGTTTGTTTACTCTCTAATAAAGAACATTATTTCTAGCTTTTTTTCTACTTTGAGTCTGTACTTTTGTTTTGCAGTTAAAGTCTTTTTTTCTCGGTTTCCTTTCTTAAAGAACAAAAACCCATGATGCCTATTATTACAGGCTCAATCCCAGTCCGAGGAACGACCAGAAGTAAGAGGCCATGTGCTGGGTAAGTTTTAGCAAATCAAACTTGAAAAGTCCAGTTTAAACTTGTCCTGTATCCATTAATGATAATGATAATAATAATTATAATGATTCCCTTATCAGTCCCGCAAGGGGAAATTTGTTCTCTGCATTTTTGACCCAACATATTATATAGGAGCAGTGAGCTGGCAACATATGGCGCTCGGGGAGCAGTTAGGGGTTCAGTGTCTTGCTCAAGGACACCTCGACATGCTGTATGCAGGACCGGGAATCAAACCTGCAACCTTTCGATTGCCAGGCGACCGCTCTACCCACTGAGCTATGCCGCCCCATGATACTTCTATCTTAGTAGATCCAAGCTCCACTCTTAAGAATAGAAGTTAATTCCTCTTATACCGACTCCCACACACTTTAAAGGAGATGAGGGGATATCTATTAAGGGAATATGTGACCAAGCTTTCCACCTGTCATCGTCCATTGGATAAGTACGGAAACACGGTCATAACACTCCAATGATAAATGAGGATGAGTTTTGTTTTTCCCAATACAATGTATGGTGGTCTACCGATGATACAGAAAGACAGAGAAATAGAATAGCTGCTTAATGCCATTTGACCGACAGTGGGAATTAGCTATCAACGTCATCCTCCTCAACAAGCTAACCATTCTTCACTCTTATCGGGCAGCTGAACCTCTCAACTGGCAACTCCCATCTACCAATCAAACAGCAGGTCAGACAGTCAATGGGAGGGGTGAGACAGCGGCAGGACTGGCGGTCATCTTGGGACCCTCAGGGTTGTCATAAAAAGATGACTGATGTACTGTGTCACAGGAAGGGAAACATCTCCCTGCAAGGCTGAAGCTCAGCCATGGGAGCACGGGGATAAGCTTTTTAAAGACCTCTGGCCTGTCCTGGGAGATGTAATGCCAGACATAGCTAATTTATCACTTACTACTGGCACAGTTCCAGAGCAGTTATAAGAGAAATGTGGTCAAACTTCTACTTAAGAAGAGTAACACAGCCTTTAAGACCAGGGAACAAAATAATGTCATGACATATCATGACATTATGATACCAAGGTCTCAGATGACATGGATTCTCATATTAGGATATTGACATCATGTCAAGACAATGCCCAATTTCAATATACTACATGCAAAACTCAGGTACTAAATAACTCAGCTTTCTAGATGTCTTGCTGCCTGCCTGAACTGTTTCCAAGAGTCGCTGGAACATAAGCGGACATGAGATGAGAGAGAGACGAGGAAAAGAGAACATAACAGAAGAATATGCACTGTGAGGTAGAGCTCATTAGAGGTAGATCTGATTTACAGCTCTGATTATAAGCCAATCTCAATCGCAGGGAGAACGAGGACCCATGTATCCATGGTGATAGACTCAAAACTCCAGTCAGGTCTTTGATTTTTCAGTTGGGTAGCTCACTGATGAAAAAGACTGACATAGAATGGAAATGTGTATACAAGTGTGTACAGTCTAGAATTGGTCTCTACACCTTGCTGAAAATCCATAAGGACCTAGAATGACGACAGCCATATTTGACCCCAAGTGACTGCCGAGGATGATGATGATGGTGTGTGTGTGTGTGTGTGTGTGTGTGTGTGTGTGTGTGTATTTGTAAGTATACTTGCTGATGTCTAACAGGCACCCGTTACATGTCTCAGGTAAACTGAGCAACCCTTTTAACACAATCACCAACAGGCAAAGTCTGGCAGAGACACAGACAAGACCCACTGTCTCTTAACATGTTCCCTCTCCACTGGCTACTAAATCCATTCACTCCAGAAACACAGGCAGAAGCTCTCCGTCTCCAACACACACATACACACACAACTTAAAGCAGGTATACCCATGGAGAGAAAGAAAGGATGTGGACGAGGAGCGTTTGTAGGAAATATCCTCCAGCATCATCACTTACAGAGACATCTTGACTTGCTAACTGTCTTTTTCATTATTTCTGCATTCTCACCATTACTCTCCCGACACGGGAGATGTACCAAGCTAAAATGAGCATATGCTGATCAATAAAGGTAATAAATCAACACCATTTGTATTATCTTCAAATGGTGCTGTAATGGGATCAATTCCAGATGGTTACATTGAGATTAATAACAGGCAGCTGGTTCAATCTCGACACCTGTAGAGAAGCGTGCCGAGGTGTCCTCGAGTAAGACAATGTTCTCCTAACTGCTCTGCCCTGTGACAGAATGGCGACCTATACAGAGGGGCTCCCCGCCTTTCGCCCTATGAGGACTGAGATAGGCTCCAGTAACCCCGCGACCCAATTTTGGATACACCGCCATGTAGTCACACAGCCTAGCATACAGGTAACACACCAGCTACGCATCTCCTCCTCCTACTTTGACCAAAGTCTGGGTGCCTTGCAGCACATTCAGAACCACTTCTAGTCAGTTTACCGACAGCATCCCTCTGACCTCAGTATGTTTGTGGGCCACATAAAACTGCTTCTGTAGTCTTTTGTGAGGATGATTCACCTCTGAGAACACAAGTGACACCTGGAGAGCATCCTTTTCACAGAGCCAAGGCCATGCTCTGCTTTGGATGTGAAAGCCCGTCTTGGTGCTATTTGTCAAAATGTGTCTCATCTTTGACTCCTGTTAGTACTTCTTATGAAAACACATCCTTAGAATCCAACAAGTCCCATGAGTACGGCTAAGGAGACGGACTTCAACACTGACCATGTGTAGGTGTTGTCTCTCAATGGTGCCTAAAGTGCCATTGAACCTTAACTCGAGCTTCCTTCCCTTTAAGTCAAATGGAGTGATCCGTGGTGCTGGTCCAGTACCACGTTAAGAAAATAGAAGCGACATTTTCCTCCCGGGCAACAATATTGCTCTCTTGCACAGCAGCACCACGGGAGGAGTCTCAATCAGGACTGCATGAATACTTGATTAACAGGTTTGTAAAGCTCACCACAGGACACGAACCCCTCCGAACATCTCTACTCGGCGAAAGACACGCTGCGTCAGGCAGCGCACGAGCTGGAGAAAACTGGCTGTGTTTCCGTAAGCAGCTGGTTTCCTTATTCAGAAAGGATGTAGCTCAGCAGTGGAGCGTATGCTTAAGGAGCTGATGAGCCTGAGGCTGCAGGTTTGAACCCGTCGTGGGGCATCAGGAAGGCGATCCGGCCTTAATCTCTCCAAGCTCCTTCTAAGTCTTTGTCCACCCCCACAACATATTTGACTAACCATGACACGTGGAACAGACCTCTCATTCAGTAAGGATGTGAATTAGCTCATTTCCGCTACCCTGAACAGTGCCATGTTGGCCCATGTTGGGTCCTGATGGTTTTCTCTGATATAACCTGGCAGAGTTTATTACAATGGTCTTGCTACAGCAACTGGCTTTGCTGTCCATTATCAATTGCCATTGATTGCTAATCACCAGCTAATAAATAAATAAATAAAGGAATGTCATCATTAGTCCAAAGACTCATTTTAATCATGCTATTGTTCCAATTTGTCAAATATTAACTCGCCTCCAACAGTCAAACTGAGCAAGTTCAACTAATTTATCATTACTACTTGGACCATCCTCCTCTCACATTATCCAACCGTGAGTGAGATACTGGGCCAGCACCAGATGTCAAACCATGCCAAAACCTTTTGAGGCTGCAGCTCAGAACCAGCAGGCAACTGGAGTGGAGGTGAACATGAACCCCTGATTTTTACGAATACGCCAGGACAGAGCTCTGAAGCCGAGAAACCATCGATGTTGTATACGCAGTGCACGTCACACTTTCACATCTGGAACTCATGTGGACTTCCAAGACTCAGATGTGTGGTGCTTGTATCTCAATCGGCCACGAGTCCACACAAGAACAGGAAGTTGTTGGATTTTTGTGAAAATAACTGGTATAAAATGATGTGGAGAAGAAAATGGGAAGGAGCAAAGCACTCCAGGAGTCCGTTCATCCCACTCCCCCACAGGGAGTATCTCAGAGATGCTATAACTACAACCTTGTGAATTATTGAGGCAGAGAAAGGTCATCGAGCACACACACAAATAAATACACGACCCCCCCAAAAAAGAAAAAAACCAGCAATGTAGTTATTGCATCACCGCCCATGGGGAGAAAACGAGAAAATCACCAGTTCAATCTGACATGGTTGTAGAGATCATACACATAAGGATGATGGGGAGTGGCAGGGGTGTGGGGACCGAGGACACAAAAAGATGGAGTAGGGTGGTAGTGGAGAGAGAGAGAGAGAGATGTAAACTAGAGTAAGGAACAGAAACCGAAACAGATAGAGATGAGAGCTAGGACAGAGTGAGGATGACAGACAGGTGTTCAGACAGACAGGGATTTAAGAAAGGTGATCTAGTTTACTCACAACTGTCTTGAGTATGCATACCTGCTGTTATATTGCCAAACATATTACTTTTCAATATTTTGTCACAAATCTCGTTGTAAAGGGTGACATGGCTCGGTGGGCAAAGCGGTTGTCTGGTGATCAGAAAGTTGTAGGTTTGATCCTGGCACCTGCAGATAAGTGTGTCAAAGTGCCTTTGAGCAAGACACTGTTCCCCTTACTGCTTTACCCTTGGACTCGCAACCCATCCAAGGTGTCTCCCAGCCTTTCAGCCAATGAAAACTGAGATAAGCTCTTGTTCCTCCGCAACCCGACATCGGATAAGCAGCTGATGATGGACGGATAGAGAGTATCATTGTAAACTTTCCTCAATGATAATCAAATCATGCAAGCATCTGTTTTATACAGTGTGACTCTTTTCTGTTCAATGCAACCTCAAAAAAACTGCTTCGTATTGGTCCTCGACCACGCACAGCACCTTGAATACTAGCTGTGTGATTGCATTAGTACATTCATCATAAGCCATTCACATCAGCTCAGCCAAGCTTTCGTACATGTAGACGCAACACAAAGA
>OMLC01047970.1:0-10200 GCA_900302585.1 Regalecus glesne | reverse complement strand
CTAGTAAAGAGCACTGGTCCAATCTTCACGCACCGCTGGCCACACGGAGCAGACACTGGCCGGCGGCTGGTCGAGGCTTCGTCCTTACTTTGTCCGTGGATCCCGGGCTGAGCCGCTCCAGCAGCCTGCACAGCACCACTCCATCTCTGAGGGAGGTGTGCAGGAAGGCTTCAGGATCCGAGATGCTCTTCTTCGGCGACTCCAGCACCCCGAGCGTAATCAGCCATGTCACCGTCTGCTCCGCCGAATTCATGACCCAGTCACGGCGGATCCGATCCAACCAGGCAGGCGGCGGCGGTTTGTGTGTGTGTGTGTGTGTGTGGGTGGGTGTGTTGAACAGCTCCCGGCCCGGCTAGGCTGTCATCAGGGCGTTAGAACAAAACCATCCTTAGTCCAGAGGGAAGCATGGAGGACGCTGAGCGGAGATCCTTCCGTCCTTGTTTCTTCCTCGGCTGGATGCGGACGACGCCTGGCTTGTGTAGATCCGGCGGCTCTGCTTTCCTCTCCCCTGTGTGACGGTGTGTGTGTGTGTGTGTGTGTGTGTGTTTCCTCCTCCAGCCTGGCAGGCTGTCAAGCGCGGCTGGCTGTGGTGGGCAGGAGCAGCGGACCGCATACATGCGCATCGCAGCCGCCAGCCACTCATCCGCCGGGTGACATCACACAGCGACGACAGGAGCGTCCAACCCGCTGTGCGGACGCCTCGGCGTCCTGACAACGACAACACGCCGCCCCGCTCAAGGGATTTTGCATATCAGGCTTTTCATCAGGTTTATTGCGCAGGAGGAGGAAGAACAGCCGCCCGCTCTTCCACGCAGGTCTTCTTATGATGAGGCGTTTCGATAGCGGGTGGTGGTGGATGGACGGAGGCCAGGCTGATATGTGAGCATATTAAATGTCTGTTCTCACGGTCTGTGTGGGAGAAAGTCATCGGAACTCCCCCTCCAAACTCCAGTATGACTGATGTATCATCACGATTCTTCACAGCAAGGCTGTCATAAAGCCGGAATCTGGCTGGCGTGTTGTTTACCCCGGCGGAGTCCAAGACTCTAAGCAATCAGTGCAATTTGACCCACAACCGGAGGAAGATGGGTAGTTTGATTCCCCACTTCCTTCAGATAGTGTGCCAAAGTGTCCCTGAGCTTGACACTGAACCTGTAACTGTTCGGAACAACAAATGAAAACGAGTCTGGTGGCTAAACCTGGTCTATTTACGTTCTGAATGTTCATTAACATGAACCGTCCATCTAAATGACGTTATTATCATCATAATCATTATTATTATTAATGAGGAGGTGTGAGGGAGGGGAGGGTTATAAACCAAAAAATAAGCAGACAGCTCAACTTGATTTATTTCTGATTCTGAACACTTTTCCACTAACCTCTATGTATTATCTGCGGTGTGCCTTTATTATCCAGCTAGATTTTCTCTGATATATAACCACCTGTACGTTGGAATATGAACCGCATCGAAAAAGCTTACTCCATAATTAAGCCTCATCAACAGGGAAGAGGGCAGTGCTGCAGAGCAGGACGTCACTTCTCACATTGCCCACAAGGGGGCGCACTGTGTCCACTGAATCCAAGTGATTTTAAACGCAGCAGTCCCAAATAAGAGCCACTGTCTTGACAGTCAGGTGAATGGCCCAATAACAAAGCTAGCTGGTTACTGTTAGTGTTACTGGTTACCACTGCTGGCTACTGTTCAACCTGGTCCAAACCTGCAGAGTCAGCAGGTGACCTGTTAACTCACACTAATGACCCCTATCTCCTTGGCTGCTTAAGAGTGTAATCCTATCCAATCCATGTACCGGAGTTAACAGAAGCCTGTGGCTACAAGGGTCAGGAGGTCTTACTCTGCTTAGACAGTGAGAGGTTCATAGAAAACAGAGTGAATGCAGTGATTCATGGGTTTGTCCAAACCCGACACGGACGACCGTGTACCACGAAGTGTCCTGATTCGTGCTCATTAGTCCAGGTAAAGTAACCACAAAAGAGATGAATCAGTTCATGGATGTTAAGTTTTATAGAGACGTCTCATCACTCACACAGGTGACACCTTCAGTCTGAGCTGGCTGCAGGCATCCCCACCCTCATAGACAAGGCAGATGCATGGCCGCTATGGTTTCATATGCAAGCTAGCTTTTGGGGGATGGCATAGCTCAGGAGGCAGGGTGGTTGTATAGAAATCTGAGGATTGGTGATTTGATCGCTGGCCTTTTTCTATAGGGGCCAGCGATCGAATCTCAACCTCAGAGAGCAGTGTGAGTTCATCTTGGTGTAGTGACCGACAGGTAAATCTGCATCCTCCTAGCACTCTACGCAACATGGCTGCTATGTCTGCACTGAGTTACTTAGGGAAGTCTCAGCCTGCATGCTGTCTGACACTGAATAGAGCCTCAGAGAAGGCACCAAAGGGAAAACTGTCTGCCCTTCTCTCTTTACATAGAGGAATCTGGATTCCCCATAGGTCCTCCGTGGTTACCAAAGCAAGTAGCAAAGACGGTTCTGCTCAATATAGCCTCGGTCTGACTCCATCTCTCTCGTCTTTACCACCTCCCTCTCTCTCTCCCTCGCTACGTGTTGTCAGGAAGCTTGACCCATGAGGCCAGCCGTGTCTCGACAGGCGGTGTTGAGGGACACCTCAGGGCCTTGGAGGTCCTGTCGCCGCGGGTCTGTTACCATGGGTGCTACTGTGGGGCTGTGGAGACTGGCCCCAAGCATCTCATCTACCTCCATTCACTCTCAGCACCACTGGTATCCTCCTCTGAAGACTCCCAGATGTAGAAAACACTCTTGTTGTTTTTAGCTATGACCCCTCCATGGCACTGCGAACACAAACAGAGAAATAAGGGGAAACTCATCTCCATATCACAGAGCATGTGGAAGGGAAGTGGTGGTATTGGAGAAACAGTGAACGATGGAGAGAGAGAGAGAGAGAGAGAGAGAGAGAGAGAGAGAGAGAGAGAGAGAGAGAGAGAGAGAGAGAGAGGAAAAGAAAGACAGTAGAACACATGGCATGCAAGAGGAAGAGAAGACAAGGGGATGAAAGACAGCAGGGTCAGAGAGCCATCTCAACATCTGGATAACCTGCTGCGGAGATATCTGGCCAAGAGGAAAGAGCAGATAGCCAGCCACATAAATTTAACCTATTAACATGTCATGGACTGAAACACCATACAGTCTGTTAACGATGACCTTGTCCGTACACGGGATATGTGCACGCGTGTGCGTGTGTGCACATCTCAATGTGCCTGAGGAGGCAGAAAAAAAAGAGGCTCCCCTCCCTACAGCCTTTTTAGTTCCTGAGGATAGAGGCCAGCATACAAACATGTGAGATTTATGGTGACACATTTCTCAGGAAACCGGACTCCTCGCCTTCCTAACCGCCTCTGCTCAGCTATGACAAATTAAGCCGTCTGCAGCCATCTTTATTGCAATTTCATGACCTCGGGGTTCATCGTGTTGCATGGAAGTGCTCACGTTGGACCAATCGCATAGGAGGAGAAAGTCATGGCTTAATGACTCTAAGCATGATCCTCCGATACCAGAGATGGGGGAAAAAGAGAGGTTCCCTTCTCACATGGTTTGCAGCCCAGGAATGAAGACGTTCTGCCCATTTTGGGCCTCCATCATCATTCATTGACATAAGTGAGCTGATATGTTTTTAACAGTATCAGATTTGATCTATCCATAGAATGAGATTAGGTCAATGCGGCACTGAAGACTTGAGAAAGTTGGTGCCAAATTCACCTAGCCTGCCTCTGGCGCATAGAAACACATAGACCACAAGCACGCAGCAGTACCAGATTCTCATGAACAAGGGGGAGGACAGAGGGAGGAATTCTCTTGGCCTGTGATAAAATGAAGGTGTGGTTACAGTCCCATGACCTCTCACTTTTCTTTCCAAGCATCCATTACAATTTCCGTTGTTATGTACGGGAAGAATCTTTCATAGGAAGCCAAAAATGCCTGCAGCCACGCAACCATGCAAAGAATCCTCCGTTTGTCCCAAACTCCAAAACTGAAATGTTGGGGTTTTTTTGTGTTCTGGCATCCTCAACACCCTCTGGCTAAGATGGAATTCCCCATCTGGAGAACTGGATCGAAAGAGGCTGAGCACATGGCGCGCTGTTTGGGGCTGCCCCCTATGTTCATTGTTGGACAGGTGTCATAGGCAAATTAGGTGGACTCGTCTCTGGAGGGTTCAATGTGCCCCCTCTACAAGAAAACGATGTTCTCACATTCAACACACAACCTATGTACCCAGCTTGTTAACCAAGATAAATAGGTAAGTGGTTCAACATGGTTTAGCGTCTACACTGTATCAAAATATGGACGGCATACCTCAGGAGGTAGGGCGGTCATCTAGTAATCAGAGGATAGGTGGTTTGATCCAAAGCCCCAGAAGAAAGCATCTCAAAGTGTCTTTGAGCAAGACACTGAGCTCCCCGGGCCTTGTCGCTGCTCACTGCTCCTATACAATTAGGATGGGTTAAATACAGAAGAGACATGTCATTGTATGTTTACACAATGCCAAATAAAGCTTCTTCTTCTTCTAAAAGGTGGTTTAAACTGTCTGCTCTCCTGAATCCATCATCTTATCAGCTCATTCTCACCTTGTACCCCCCACTCCTCACTCGGCCTTCCGCCAGAGCCATCTGGGCCACTGAGATGGGTCATATTTCATCATGACAAGGCAAAGTCCATGCAACCCAGAGCCCCTTCATAGAACTGACTAGAGTGGCCTACATTAGCGAAATGATGGATGGGCCTAGAGATAGTAATGGTGTCGGAGGACAGCACTGGAGATTGATTTTGGCCACTGTTTTTTTAATGTTGCTGCACAGAAATCGGTGCAGCCAAGGGGTAGGGTCAGGTGGGCTGTTTATCAATCTCAAAAACCAAAAGGTCCTCAAAAAAAGGTATATTCAATAACACCAAGCAGCAGTTACTTTAGAAAGAGAAAGCACCAAATCACTACAGCACGTTTTAAGGCCCAGAATACCCATAATGTGGTGATCCTTCAACTGAATACACGTTTTGATATATGATAAAGGATGGAATGCTTCAGGAGGAAGAATGGGATGTCTAGTAATCATGAGGTCGCTTGTCAAATCCCCGGCTCCTGGATCAAGTGTGTCGAGGTGTCCTTGAGCAAGACACTGAACCCTTAACTGCTCCCCGGATGCTCCAGCAACACTCAATGCTCCTATACATTCAGATGGATTAAATACAGAGAAAAAATTCAACCAGCTCTGGTTGTGTAGCAATACAACCATCTATTATGTTCTACACGTCACAGTATTAGACTCTCATTATTATACAAGAACACTACAATGAAATGGCGATATTCTAATTTCATGTCAATGCAATATCATTGAAAGAGAGAGAGGTCCATTTTTACATCTCACCATTAGTCCCCATTTTGTGGAGGGTGGGCAGAGACATAGATGGAGTGAAGGGATTAAGGCCGGATGCCCTTCCTGATGCCCTGCGGTTGATTCAAACCCACAACATCTGGCTCGTCATTTCTTGAAACACACGCTCTACCGCTGAGCTAACAAAATGGAATTATTACCCAGAAGTACATTTAGTGTATTCGTTGCCGTAGTACGTAGGTCAGAGGCCAGTCTGCTCAGGGAAAATCTAACACAGGCAGGCTCAACAAAACGGACAAATCTTCCGTGGCCCTGTGGGTGACAGTCAAGGTTAATCTGGGTGAAGTTCATTATGACACTATGAAACACCTCAAGAACATGATTTCAAATCAACTTACTGACAAACTGACATGTAGGAGAGGAAATCCACTTCATCTCGTTATATTCCTGCAACAAATTTTTCCCTCAGCATTTTATTCATCCAATTGTATAAGACCACTGAACCCCTAGCTGCTTGGGGTTCAGCGTCTTGCTTAAAATTAGCCCGGTGGCTAATTCTGGCATATTTACATTCTATGCAGGCGGTTGACGATGGATGGATGTTCATTCCATTCCTATAAAGGAGATTACTGTCGTTATTATTTTATTAATACCCACTTTCTCTGTAATAAGTCAAATTCCACTCACAAATAAAACAAAATATTTACTCATAAACCGACACCACAGGTCACAAGCTGCTTCTTTTCTCCAAGTCAACGACAGCTATATTAAGTAACCCATTGAGTGTTAGCTCTGTCTGACTGACAGCGGGACTGCGCCCCCTAGCGGTGGGATGTTTAAAAAGCAAAAACATGCCTTCACAAAAATGGCTTACACAAACTCGAGTAACCTCAGACTAATCAGTCAGATGTGTGAATGTTTCCAGGTGTTTATTTTTTGATGTGCTGGCTCGCTAGTTTAGCTCCTCTGTCAGCTAAAAATAAAAAAACGCTTCAGACAGGCTAATTTTAGCCCCGTTGAATCATCTGTTTTACAACCTCAGCCGTCCAGTCAGGACATGATTTGCGAACCCATGAGATGCCCTAGTTGTAAATACGCACGCCACCGGAGTGGTGGTGGATCCAATTACAAACTTGAGACGAGCTCGACGCGTTGTTTCCGCCAGAGGAGCATAATGTGCGGGCTGGGGGCGTCTCCATCCAGTGATGATGCAGACTCACCCATGTGTGTTCCCATGAATTCCCTCTGACGTTACCGGCTCTGCGTCTCCTCTCCACACGACACACACTCACCCAGTGATGACACCCTCAGCTCCACCTCACCTCCGACACTGCTGGTGAGGAGGAGGACCTCATCGCTGGCTCGTCACGGAGCGGCAGCATCGCCTCCGTTCACCGGCATGGACAGCGGCGGGAGGGAGGACCACTGACGCCTGGAAACATGCCTACGGTCCTTGGCGGCAAAAGGAAACTTTCCGTCGTCCCTGTTCTGCTTCGATGTCCGTCTTCTCAGGTGAGGACGGCGGCTAGACGTGTTTCCGTGTGTGTTTCCGTGTGTGTTTCCGTGTGTGTGTGTGTGTTTCCGTGTGTGTGTGTGTGTAAAAGGACATACGCTTGGAAAGGGATGAATGGGTGAATTAGTGATGAATGGACGAGCCTCATCTTGTCAGTGTTGTGACTTGGACCGGGCTGTAGCCGGTACGTCTGATCTCCGTCATTTACCACAAATGTTCCCTAACTAATCCGGATTCTCGTAAGAGACGATCCGTGTTGAAGCCGGAGACAGAGGAAAACACTCACAGCCTTTGCTGCACAACGGAGCGGTTTGGTACATTTTTCTGCTGGTGATTGATGGATTGATCCAGATGTCAGATGTCGTGGGTTCGAACCCGTTGAGTGACGTCAGAAGGTCATCTGGCTCTAATCCCCCAAGCTCCATCTAAAGACATGTCCCGCTCCCATAACACGGGGACTGATGGAGAGACCTAAAAAATAATCTCTCATTGATCGATCGATAGATCGAGGATCGATCAGTTGTTCTGAGCCATGATCAGGACTGTCAGCCTGGTGTTGACAGGCTGTTGAGCAGACAGAACCCGGGGATGAACTCATCTCCTCTGCAGTCCTCCATCCTCCAGAGCGTAACAGGTGGTAAACAGTTCGGTTTGCCTGAGTGCTGCTCAAACAGGTGTTGTGTTGTGGTGTGTGTGTGTGTGTGTGTGAGAGAGAGAGAGAGAGAGAGTGTGTGTGTGTGAGTCTCAGGAGGCTTGTAGGCTCGTCAGGGGTATTGCACCACAGCAGCAGCCTCCTGGGCCAATGGGCACAGAAGTGCACCACCACACGCCTGTACCGCTGGTGCAAAGGGGGCTTGTAGGTGTAAAGTGGGAGAGAGGAGCCAGGCTGTGTAGGTGCTACAGGACTGCAACACCATCTGTCAGTGTTTATGTGTTTTACTGTGTGCCTCTGGCCTTGTAGCCGCTTTGCAGTCTGTAATAATCAGACAGTCTGATTTTGACTGCCCCCCCCACATACTCACACACACACACAGTGTCTTCCATCTGCTGGCGTAGAGGTCAGTCGCTCAGACGCTGACCGTAGTGAGTCATGCATACATGCAGATGCTCACGGTCACACCAGCCGCTCCATGACACACTGCTTCTCTACATCACGCATCCTCTGCAGATGGCACACACACAAGACACGAGGGGTCATTCACGAGAAGAGGAGGAAGCTCGGAGTGGGCGGCCTCACGGAGTTATTCAAGTCCACCAGTGTCTGCTCAGTGTCCAGACCCGATGGCACACACTGGCAGATAACACTGGACATGAAGGCAGTCTGGGTAACTGGGAGAAAAGAGGATGTTGGTTTGCTGTGAGAGTTCCAACTAAAGGTGACACACCAAATGCCCCCACAGTGTAATGATCCTGTTCATCTCCCTAAAACTTCACTAGAAAGAGTTTTGTGATTGGGGAGTGGCAGAACTCAGGAGGTAGGCCAGTCGTGTAGTAATTGGGAGATCGGTGGTTCAATCCCCGGTTCCTGTAGAAAGTGTGTCAATCCATCCTCGATTAAGACACTTAACCCCTGACTGCTCAAGCCCTGTAATGGAATGGTGACCTGTCCAGGGTGTTTCCTTGCATTTGACCTGACTTTGGATGAGCGGTTGGATGGATGGATGGATGGAGGTTGGATGGATGGATGGACAGAAATAACAGGAGGATCAGTTGTTAATGCACATACATTACACACGCTCTGAGTTTAACATGGAGTCATTAAAACTGACACAGCACATAATTTGGAATTGCTTCAGTTATGTCATGAATTCCATCATTCCATGCATGAGCCCCACCATCTTGGATGGTGGTCTCTCATCTCCCTGGGTGGTGAGGGTCCTTATTTCGTCTGGGCTCTAAGATGTACACACACCAGAAAGGTCTGTTTTACACGTCACCAATACTCCCCATGTTGTGGGGGTCGGACACGGACTTGGATGGAGCTCGGGGATTAAGGCCAGACGCCTTTCCTGAACCCTGTGGTGGGTTTGAACCTGCAGCCTCTGGCTTATCAGTGAAGGGATGCATGATGTTGGTCATGCAGTGCTGAGGTTTCAATGCATGCTAGCAGAAACAGAGGAGCAGAACGCTGCTGGGAGCAGAGCGATCGGGGTGAGAGAGAGAGAGAACAGGGCAACGTGGACACCGACAGAAAGATGCTAATGAGCATGCGAGCACCCCCTTGATCTCATGCAGCTGTGATTGTTGAGATATGAGTCACCAGCGAGCATCACATTCCGTCCAGCTATCGCTATTACTGTTTATTTGTGCATGTGTGTGTGCGTGTGTGCGCGTGTGTGTGTGTGTACGTGCGTGTGTGTGTACGGGCTGTGTGCACATGAGTATGCACATGTGGTGTTCTGTTGATGGAGTGACACCACATCTGCAGTCGGGAGCTACAGTTTATTAACACGGGCACACGAGCGGACGGATGCGCGCAGCCATGACGATGGGTGAGCTGCATGCGTGTGCATCTCTTATCACGACGTCTTAAATCAAGCTCGGCATGACTCAGAGTAAGAACCAGTTTTTTGGCTACGCTGGTTTCCACTTATGACTCAGAGTCACAACCAGTTGGTTGGCCATGCTAGTTTGCACATAAGCAGGGTGTGACTCTGGTTTCATGGTTCTTACTGGTGCTTCACACGGAGTGACAACACAACGGACTTCAGATATACACACAAGGCCTGTACAAAGGAGAGGAGGAGGGCTGACCAGGGACATCGGAGCAGAGAATGAATCAGATCGTGAGAGGCATGTCTGCAGGTGATTGACACACGCATGTCTGAGGTGGATGGACATGGCGGAGCAGACCAGTACACCTACCATGTACAGTATATACTAGATGTGTGGCTGGAGCTGGACAGACTCTCTCAATCTGTTGACATCATGACATGTTTCATACTTGGGGGGGGGTCGTGGTAGCTCAGTGGTAGAATGCACCCTTTAGGAGCTGATGAACCAGATGAAACCAGTTTGATCCCGCCGCAGAGCATCAGAAAAGGCCTCCGGCCTTAATCCAACAACCTCCATCTAAGTCTGTGTCCACCCCCACAGCATGGGGACTAATGGTAGCATTGTAGAACAGACCTCTCTGTCTCTGTCTCTCTCTCTCTCTCTCTCTCTCTCTCTCTCTCTCTCTCTCTCTCTCTCTCTCTCTCTCTCTCTCTCTCTCTCTCTCTCTCTCTCTCTCTCTCTCTCTCTCTCTCTCTCTCTCTGTCTCTCTCTCTCTCTCTCTCTCTCTCTCTCTCTCTCTGTCTCTCTCTCTCT
>OMLC01047965.1:0-35334 GCA_900302585.1 Regalecus glesne | reverse complement strand
AAAAAAAAAAAAAAGGAAAAAAAAGGGAGGGGGGGGGGGGGGCGCTGCCTGATCAACCTACAAAAAGGGACCTCGGTTATGAAGCAAGAAAGAAAGAGAAAGAAAAAGAGGAAGAAAGAAACGGGGACCAAGGGGAGAGGGAAAAAAGGCTGAATGAAAAGGTCATGAGTGGCAGCTGATTTGAGGAGTTTCAGCGACCCCACAAAGGCCCATGACATCATCAGGTATTGAAGTGAGAGACGAGGAAAAGGGGGTCCTTTAAAAAGCTGGCCACTTACCGAGGCCGTAATTACATTTGCGCTAAACATGCCCAAGTGCTCCTGTGCTGTGGGGGAATCATTTTCAGGGTTTGGGGGGGCGGAGGGCTGAATTAATCAGCTCTGTTTGCTGTGGGGACTCTTTATTACCAAAATCTTTCTCACCACATGCCCATTTTCCAAAACCGTCATGTGCCGGTGTCTTCTGCTCTGGGAGGAGGGAATTCAACCGACACGCTTTATGGTCTGTTTGACCACCTCTTCCTGTCAGCTATGAATAAAACACGACTGGGGAAAAATGTCAACTATATCAGTATCAGAGGGAGAAAAAAAACACATTTCACCCCTTCTCACACTGCCTCCTCCCAACTCCAAGCCTTCTCTTAGCAGTAGGAGCGTATAAAGCCCTTGCAATGCATGGTGGGTAGGCATGGCGTGAAGTGTACAAGGAAAGAATGCTCTTAAGTAAGTTATGCACATAATGAATCTGAGCAATGCTTGGGAAAACTTCAGCGACATTTATTCCTCTTTCAGTTTAGCCTATTTCTCAGTGAAAAGAGCAGACCAAGTGGTGAATACAGTAAATCACTCTTTAGTTCTGCCAGAGCTGTTTTCACCCCGGCCCTGTGCCCCCCAAAGACTTCATTATCTGCTTACAACTGCATAGTGAGTCCACCCCCACAGCGAAGGGTTTCTCCTATACATTACAAATATGCTATGCCTCCATTAACTGATGCTTTATCGAACACCGTCACCACGACATAAATGCTGCAGCGGCAGAATCTTCAGGGGTGAAAATCCAAACTGCTCCGCCATGCCAACCTGACTGAAACTGTAACGCCCGGCTAGGCTATGTCCTCAAAATACAAGCAATAAAAACAGAGTATTCCGCTAATGCCAGGGTGACAAATTCATCAGAAGCACGATATCTGTGGGAAAGGGGCTTTTCCTCACTGCTACTGACATGCTACAGGCCAGCATGACGCGCCAGCACCATCCTGTCAGACCCACAGAAGCTGCGGCGTGTCGTACTGAGACAGCAAATCCAATTAGCTTCCCCGCAACGACGTCCCTCTCCTGTCAGGTTGACATAGTGTAATATGATGAAATGACACAGAAACATTGTTGATTCAGTCGGCGCCCTGTGGGACGCTCCTGCCAAGAGTCATACAGCCTTATGCTAATTCCTGCCAGACAACGGCTGGTTGATGAATTGATCTACTGAGTATATCAGTGTGAGAAGAGATGTTCTCTGGATGCTCTTCGCCATCCCCATCACTTGCCCCCTCGTGTTTTTAACACATCCTTTGGAGGATTCCCTGACACCCGTTTCAACAGAAATGCTTCCATGTAGTCATAATTCAATCTATCCCCTTGATTTATGGTTACAACAATTATTATTATCTTTTTTCTTTTTAGTATGTGAGCTAAGGGGGCCGCGTTGGCTCATTGGTAGAGCACACGGCTTTGGGAACTGTTAAGGGAGACGCTGCGGGTTTGAACCCACTACAGGCCCTCAGCAAAGGCATCTGGCCTTAATCCTCCAAGCTCCATATAAGTCCGTGTCCATCCCCACAGTGTGGCGACTACTCGCGACAGGGAAAACGGACCTCTCATGCTATGTAAGCTCTTCATTTATAGTATGTATGTATGTATGTATGTATGGACATGCAACACATCAGTGTGCATTTGAATCCCCATGCTATTTGTCTGTACATGGCTTGTTAGTAGTACTTTTACTTCCATAGAGAGGTCCATTATTACACATCATGATTAGTCCCCATGTTTTAGGGATGGACGTTGACCTAGATTGAACATGGGGGGAATAAGGCCGGATGCCCATCCTGATGCACCACAGTGGGATTGAACCCACGATGTCCGAGTCCTCATTTCCTGACACACGTGCTCTACTGTTGAGCTACCAGACTCTTTGCATACTGGTTTACAAGTCTTCTCAACCCACGCCCACATAGGAACCAATGGTCCATATTCCAAATCTCGGCCTTTTAGCAAAACAAAGGTTTGCATCAAAAACAGAGTAAAAGGACAACCCCGCCTCTTGCCCCTCACCCTAGCTAGGGTCTGGATCCTGCCCCCTGCATCAGCACTCATGCATACAAACACACGCCCTCCTCTTCCAGGGTCTGTATTCCCATGCCCATCCTTGTGGATCCGTCTTAGCTACTGGCATTGTCCTCGTCTGTCTTTTATTAACGCTGAGAGCTGAGCATTTCAGATCGTTTTGTCATTTTGGGCCATGGTAGCTCAGCGGTAGAGCCCGTTCCTCCAAGCCAGGTGTCACAGGTTCAATCCCACCGTGAGCGTCAGGAAAGGACATCCGGCTGTGATCCCCGATGCTCGGTAACTGAGGCATATGTTCGTAAAACGTTTTGCGTGGTTTCTAGCCTGAAACAGCGTAAAAGAAAAATGAGTCAATTTACCCCTTATTGAAAAGTACCTCACAAATAGTTCATCATTACTAAAAGTCTTCCCATCGGGATGTGAACACGTTCCCACACTGAGTGGGTTTAAGTTTGGCAGCCAGGTCTGTCAAAGATTCCCTGCTCGATGGATTGAATCATTCCTGCCTCGAGCCTTAATCTGTTTTCTCCTCACCATGATCTATTTTATGGATGTTCCTCCATGATGGCTGCATGTTGCCATCAATGGTTTCCTTTCTTTCTTTCTCAGAGGACTGAGAACACCTGTCTGCTTTAATCACTAAGTCCTTCCCAGCAGGAATACCATCATGGGACAGACACTAACCTTCTATCCAACATTGATAGGAACAAGATAGTATAGATCCACGTTTGGCCACAAGAAGCCAAAGACCAGCCGAGACAACAACAAATAAAATGTGTTGGCTCTCCTCATGTCTATCCATACTGCCAGTGCGCTGCCATGTGACTCATTAAAATCATGAAGGGATAACTGGAATCTAAGGAGTGAGTCATTGTATGACTGACACATGGTTGAGTGAAATCATATTTCTATTAGTCAGTCCTATTATGGGGTCGGGGTCATATTTACAGCAACCATGACACCTTGACATGATTTCCTGGAAAATGAAAAGTCATCAGCAGAACAAAGTAGATGGTGTGTGAACGTCAGCCATGACAGTCTCACACTTTTTTATGATCATGTATACAGACCACACCCCTTCCATTCACCCCTCCGATTGCTTCAGTGACGCTATTGTGTGGCAAGCAAGTTGGCAAGCTCTAAAGTGTGTACACATGTATATACGTTTAAGTGTATGTAAGTGTGTAAGTCAGCCCTGAAAGCATAACCCAAGACTGTTCCTGTGATAGCTCAGTGGTAAAGCATGGGCTTCAAGAAATTATGAGCCAGAGGTCAGGGGTTCGATCCCACTGCAGGGCGTCAGGAGGGTTAATCGGCCTCTATCAGCCACGCTCCATCTAACCCTGTGTCCACCCCAACAGCATGGGGACTGTAGAACAGTAAACTGACGTGTAAAAACAGACCTCTCTGACTGTTGCTGTGTAAAAGAGGTTATTTGTCAATATCAGTCAAATTTTGCTCCCAGCACAAAAGCTTCTATCAATATCCAAAAAGTCCATATCTCCATATCTTTAGGAGGTAGATACCGGGGGAAGTGACCAAAGACATTCTGGGAATGTTTTTGCCAACAGATCATAGTGTCCTTATTTGCTCTGGCAGGCAGCAGCCTTGATGGCTATGAAATAATCTACCAGTAAGGTTAATAAACTGCCTCCATCAGGGACAAAAGGATCTGCTCTTACCATTATATGGATGAGCTGCCAAATGCCCTGGACAAGAGCAGGCTTCCAATCAAATGGAATTTTTCCTTAATGCAAATAATGACTAAAGTTTGTTCAGTGATGAATGGATAGTTTTATCAGTTTTTCATGGAAAACAAGTTGTCCTTGAATGCACAATGTTTGTACCCATGGACTTTTATGAAAGGCCTCATTTAGTGCTTCCCACGAAACTGTACACAGCCCCCGACCCCAACATGCCCACACTCACACTCGCACACATACGCACACAGTGAGATAAGGACAAGAGATTAATCGATATCTCTTAATAATAAGACCCTATAATATTTTACATTGGCTTGTTAAACGCTTGAGACAAAGGCTGACAGGATGGTCCATGAACATCCACTAAATACACCCCCAGACTTTTAATGTGCACACACTGTTGATGTTGACTGAGGTTTTTACCTCAAGCATTAATCTTACAAAATGGGTCAAAGTTCATGTGCCTATGTGGATAATGTCAGCAGAATATAATCTTCAGCAAATGATAAGGGGAAGAGCCTGTTGCCAAGGGGGGTAGTGATTACACAGGTCTGTGTTGCAGGTCTATCTGAAATGATTCTTCTCTTTTTCACATACCCTGACAGCATCCATTTGGGGATTCAGTCTGTTATATACTATATTTCAACCACACACACACTATATATGTTACATTGAAGTCTTCTTAGGGCAAATTGTTAATTTGTGATAATGGGCTATATAAATAAAGATTTACTTGATCCTGAGTTCATCTATGTATCTTATGTAAATTCATATTTCTGACACTTCTTAGCCTTAATGGGTTTCTTTCTTCATTTTTTAAGATAATCATTTAGGTATCAAGAGTTGGCATTATTAACCATTATTAATCAAATTCTATGTATGTGAAAACCTACGTGGCCAACAAACTGATTCTGACTCTAAGTGTTGGAGAAACCCGGAAGGCTTGGTTAGTATGCTTAAGTCATGTACTTTTCATAAGCTCCTATTTGTCTTGGAGTAGCCCAATTCTGCAATATATTATTCCTCACCCCTTACAATATCTTCAAAAATAAGATCAATATTATGGCTCGATAAGTGAGTAGATTGCCTTGTCTTACACTGAAGGCATCAGCATGGGTGTTTATTTCTACAAAAAGCAGAGAAAGTAGCCTTCTTAGCAGCTATAAAAGGTAGGATTATCACCCGGCTTGTAAAGACAGCCAACCAATTTGGGCAAGGTGTAAAAAGCTTCAGACACACACAGCTGACAGTTCAGTCAAGGCAAGGTATGGTGAGGCCGCACCACAGCCGGGCAGTTGTTGGAAAACACACATTTGTGGGTTTTTTTAATGCTGGGAAAACACAATGATTCAAAGGCCAAATATAGCCTCGACTTGGCCATGCCAACTAGTTTTCAATGTCATGGAGAGTCTGCAACAGACTTTGTAACATAGAACAGAAGAAGAAGAAGAAGAAAGAGAAGCTTTATGTACTCGTCATTGTACATACATACAATGAAATGTGTTCTCCGCATCCAACCCACCCTATTGTATGGGGCAGTGAGCAGCTGTAGCACCCATGAACCAATTTCTGTTCTTTTTCCTATTGCCTTGCTCAGGGGCACAGGCAGGAGTATTAACCCTAGCATGCATGTCTTTTCAACCAGGGTATCCAGATGAAACCCATGCAGACATGTGGAGGACATGCTACCTCAACACAGAAAGGATCTGGGACAGTCTGGGATTAGAACCCACAACCTTTTTGCTGTGAGGTAACAGTACTAACTGCTACCGGCACACATTATTTTGTAGTATGTGGGTTTTTAAGATTCAAATCACTCACCACCCGATTGAGCCTTCAACCAGAGTTCTCTGGACAATATATAACATGTATGATTTTTGTAAATGTAATCTGAATAAATCTGTGCTCATCACCAAGTGTGTATGCAAATGGAACAAGGGTGCTCGTCTATGACAGAGAGAGGTCCGTTTTACCTGTCACCATTAGTCCCCACATTGTGGAGGTGGATATGGACTTAGACGGAGCTTGGGGAATTAAGGCTGAATGGCCTTCCTGACACCTCACAGTGGGTTTGAACCCGCTCCCTCAGGTTAATCAATTCCCAAAGCACACATCTACCACTGAGTCACCGCGGCCCCCTTGTGTTCTCCTCCATGACTATAATGCATTAAATATATGATGTTGAGTCTTCTCGTTTGTTAGGATGCTAAAAGTCTGCTAGTGTCTTTGAGAATAAAGATATCTGGATGGTGGATGACATAAGGTAATGGCAATGAATTAATGACCTTTGACCTGAAAATACACCCATGCAAACAACCTTTAGCCCGCTTTAGCCCACTATATGGTTCGAGTAAGCCAAACTGAGGTAGAGTACAGTAATGTGGTGGTGAATAGGATTCTTCATGGACTTAACCCACGAGAGAGGACACAAGCTCATCTTTCGGGAGATTGCAGTGGTTTCAGAGGAGCAGGGATGGGATTCGCCAGGGTTCAAAGATGACAAGTTTCCCACAGCGCAGCACCAAGGCACTCAATTCAACTTGTCTTTTTACGCCTCTTTGGAACAAAATTCAGCTTGTTGAGAAATAAGATTGTGCTTCATTAGGTTTTCAAAAGATTTGCATATCTAACAGCTCCTCTATTTTACATAGTCCGGATATTAAAGAGGCCTCCAATAGGATTATTCCCAAGCTGTGAAGCCTGTGTTCCTGTGTTTGTCCAGCAAACAGTCTCATACGCTTACTGACCAGTAGCTCTGACCACTGGTCACTCCTCCCACCAAAATCTGCTTATAGATTTCCTTTGCTGTGTGGCCTGAGACAGGTCAGGAGGTCAGCCTCTTGCATGGCGTTCTCCAAGGTCCTGGGTGTGGAATCTATCATCATTAATGCACCAGTCCACTCTTGTTAGCCTGCTGCCCAAACATGATGGGGAAACAATAGAGGCCTTTGGTGGGGCTTCCTTTGAAAGGAGATCAAATTCGTCATTTCAGCTAATAATTGGGCCAAATAGGGCAAAGCTAAGGAGGTCAAGGGGTCACCATCATATGCTGAAGAGAGGTGTATATTTAATAGTAGCAATTGTTAAAATGGCTGATAAGAATTACTAAATAACAACAAAGCATATCATTGGATTAATAAAATGGCGAATTGACTAATTTTCATATAATTCTTTTCTAGTCTGCTGACCACTCCAAGCGCTATTCATTATATCCCTCATATAAATCACGCATGGGGGATTGAGGCCAGATGCCCTCTCCCGACGCCCTGTGGTGGGATCGAACTCGCAACGCCTTACTTGGAGGTGTGCACTCTACCACTGACCTACCATGGCCCGGCAACAATAAAAGAAAGTAAATTGGAATACATAAAATCACGGTGGTAAAAATGATTAAAAGAACGTGTCACTTAGCTATTTGGCAGAGAGACCACCAGCACAATAACGACACATGAACATCAGTTTTTACAGCTTGCGTGACAACAGCTGCAAAGTCTCACTTTGATGAATATGCCAAATGCATGCATCCTCGTAAATGTTTACTTAAAGATTGTGAACCTGGGTTAGGTATTGCGACCCAGGTCCAACATTAGGCTTCTCCATCACCCGGTCATGCATTTCATTCAGCTTACTGCTGTTAAAGCTGTCCACATGATATAGGTGAGAGAAGCCAGCTGCTAATGTTAGCACAGACAATTCTTCTCCACTACACAGGGCAACCCCCCCCCTCTGTGGTAAAAAACAAATGATTCATCCATTTTATCTTTGTTTCAGTTTAACCTCTGACCCCAGATGGGAACTAAATAATGAAATCCATATCTCCCTGTGGTGGCTGCCGGGGTTAGCCAAAAGTGACCATCGGTCAGAGCTAGCAGGGCAGGATGGACAAAAGGATTTTGAGGACCTCATCTATGACATACATGCACATATATGTCAAACATAGAGATACATACACGTGAAATGGGATGCAAGAGCACAAACTCAGTTTAGTGATCCATCCGCCCATCCATCTATCCATCGTCAACTGCTTATTCAAAATCAGGTCAAGGTACCATACTGGAGCCAATCACAGTGCTCACTGGGTGAAAGGTGGGGAAACAGCCTGGAGAGGTCTATATTCCATTCCAGGGCTTGAGCAGCTAAGGGTTCAGTATCTTTCCCAAGGACACTTCAACACACTTTCTGTAGGGGCTAGGGATCGAAGGAGAAGGTTTATTTATTTTCCATTGTACATACTTAAAATAAAATTTGATCTCTGCTTTTAACCCATGCTATTGTATAGGAGCAGTGAGCAGCCATGGCGCCTGGGGATCAATTAGGGATCCAGTGTCTTGCTCAAGGACACTTTGACACCCTTTCTGCAAGGCCTGGGGATCAAACCTCCAATCTTCCGATTCCTAGACTAAATCTTAACTATATTACATTATGTTTGTGTAGGTCTAGAATTGTACGTCGCAGAAAGAACAATGCACATGAAATAACAGTAAATGGCTTATGCAACACTTGCACATAATCCAGTCGAGTGGACTGGACGGATTACAAGATAGGAAAATTCTTGAGGTTGACCACACTGTCAAGCATGCCATCTCCTACTCTATCTCTGCACACCATACTATTGGTAGAACCTGTAATACTCTTTCAGAGCATAAGTCAAGGCAATCGTCAGACAATAAATTAAAGCTACATACATTTGTTGTCATTCGTTCTTTTAACCACCAAACTCCACAAGCTCATTCTAACTGCTCAGACATTCAGATTTTAATTCTACTATAATAGGATCCTTCAGATCACATCCCGGTGATAAAACATGACCCATACACACATGCATCACAATGTAGGACACAGGCACAGATTTAGATTGAAGAAGCCCACATGAGAAATGTATAGCATGTTATAGGTGCACTTGTCCAGATTTGTGGTCTTCACGATATCACATTTTTGCGACAGGGTCTCAGAAGTAATCTCAGAAAAAGTCACAGAAATGTAGTTGAAAAGAACACAGCAAAAGTAAGACAGAGTTATAGATAGTGCTAGGGAAATTAAAATGCACTGTGCGCAGAGTGGGAACAGTAGGTCTTTGGATTACATTGGAAACAACACCTCTTTCATTAAGGACATAAAAAAAGAAGAAAAAAAAACTTTCTAAAAGTATTGCTACAGATAAGAACCGTGTGAAAAATCAATGCAGGAGCTCAGTTGTCAGTGTGACGGTGTGCTGACAAACTCTCAGAGGGGCCAGGCAGAGTGGAAAGAGGGTTTTAAGGACGCCCACTGGAGATAAGAGACCATTCACATGGGAACAGCGGTAAGGGTCTTTTTTTCTCTCTCTCTAAAGTCACCAAATCTTTAGAGGAACACAGTTGAGTATTTGCCTTCCTCCTGAGTGAGACTGGGATGACAGCTCCAGGCCTGTCGGGGAGCGCCGTCAACAGTGGGAAAAGGAGAATGGGACGAGTGGAGTAATCTCCCCCTAAGCCTAGCCTATTTATCACGGAGGTAATGATAAGAATCAGATTTAAAGGTGAACCCTGAGTTGGGTCAGAGCCTCGCACAGGCAGTAACGCGATCTGCAGGAGAGCGCTGATAACCCAGGACAATACGGGGGGGACGCCTGTCAGATAAATAAAACAAACGGTGCAGGGCTATAAAAGAAGGACCACGTGGCATACGCTCCACAGAACAAACGCACCACCACCACCAAGAATAGGAGAGTGATGGCTGGAGAGAGGAAGAGAGGGATGTTGAGGGAGAGATAAAGGGAATAAAAAGAGATGGCTTATTTCAAAGGAGCCAGGAGACATAGCGTGTTGGGGCAGTAAAGGAAATAGACATTTAGGGCCTGTGCATGGAGCATCATGGATGTGCGATGCCAACACGACTTTCCATTCCAGTGTATTGCTCCGCTCTACTTGAATACTTGGACGATGTTGATGAAAATGTTGATGAAAATCATAAAGAAGTTGAATCGGTTCATCTGGACAGGAAGATGTCCCCTGTATGAGTGATGGAACCTTTCTTTCCATAAACACTGTGTCCACATGAACTGATTTAACCCTTTGTGATTTCCTTACCTGGATTATGGAGTATGCATAAAGACATGTTGATAGAAATTGTTATACGTTTGGGGGGATACTACAAAAAAAAATCTCCAAAAGTTGCTGAAGACAAAAAGAAATTTAAAAAGCACAAACATCTTTTGCACATCCACCCATTTTTATCCTATCAACTCTCACTCGAACTACCCGTCTGATACTCGTGTCTGGAAGCAGTATGGCTCAGGAGGTAGAGCGGGCCAACTAGTGATAGAAAAGTCACTGGTTTGATCCCCAGCTCCATCAGAAAGCATTTTGAAGTGTCCTTGAGCAATACACTTAATCCCTAAGTGCTCCCCAGGTGCTGCAGCTGCTCACTGCTTCTATATAATGAGAGAGGTCCATTTTTGCAAGTCACGACTAGTCCCCACGTTGTAGGGGTGGACACAGACTTAGTGTTGGTAGTGTGTGGGATTAAGGCCGGATGCCCTTCTTGACAACTCGCGGTGGGTTCAAACGTCTGGCTCATCAGTTCGTGAAGCAGATGCTCTACCCCTGAGCTACCGCGGCCCCCCACTGATTCTATACAACAGGACGGGTTAAATAAAGAGAAAAAAAATCATTGTAGGAATACCATGACCAAATAAAGTGGCTTCCTTTCTTTCCTTAAACCGCCTTATGATAATTTCATATTAATTGCTGAGCCTTTAGTCTAAGGACAATCATCAGAGCATGAGGAACCTCAAGAGAATAGAATGTGTACATCTCCTTCCTGTCAGGGCGGGGTATTAGTCAGTGAATACAGCTGTGTCAATGAGGAATCCGATTTCACATTTTTCATCTCACATCATACTTACAAACACAGGAGTGCTGTAGATTCACATTTCTTGAAGACGTCTTGTCCAGACTCATAATGTAGTCCAACTAGGGAGACCAAAAATAGAAAATAACAAATGAAAGTCTCACTAGAAATCATGTTCCCGTTTAACCAAATAAGTTGTGCTTCATGTCATGGGTTCACATATAGAGACTGCTAAAAGGCTGCAACATGCTGCACCTTCCTGTCTCCAGCTGCTGCATTGCTGTGAAATGCTGGTGGGTGTCCTGAGCACACTAACCTCTGTTCAACATGTCGCCTTGTGAGGTCACTCGATGGCCTTCCGGACCCCTCGAGCACGTCCCCTCCTCCCCCCCTGAGGCAAAACAGTGCTTTGACCTCTGGGAGTCTTGTCACTCTGGAAGGCGTGTGAGGTCATGTTTTCCAGACCCCACACATGTTCTCATGTTCTTGTCCACCCTAGCACACTGTATCAACACAGAGACGCAGTTATGAAAATATGGCAAGGCAGCGACCCCAGAAGCAAATCCTGTGCAAATCTAATGAACACGCAAAGAGGAAATCTCGCAAACCATGCATGGCTTGGTGACAACCGTGCTGTGTATTAATCACTCAGTCGACTCTTCCAGCCAGTGGAGGAGGAGAGACATCTCCTACAGTATAGATTAATGGTAAGTGCAGCTGTGCTGAGATGACTAATGAGTCTTATGGGGAGCCCGAGAGACCAAACTGTCACTGTCACCTCAGTGTCTCCTGCAGGTCTGAGTCACTGGATCATGTCAGCAGCCACGGAGGAACCACCACTGCAGTGCTGGAGATAAAGTTGACGCTGTAGGAAGCTTAACAGACTTCAGGTTTCCATCAATGTTCAGAATACCAGTTTCAGATACACCACCTGTTTGATATGCAAAACAATAAACTGCAGTTGGAAGGCTGTTGTGTTGCTAAAATAGTTCTTCAAAGAAGGCAAATTTTCCTGAAGAAGAGGTTATACAATGAAATATATTCTCTGCATTTAATCCATCTCTGTATAGGAGCAGTGAGCAGCCTGGGGACCAACTCCTGTTCTTTTCCCCATTGTCTTGCTCAAGGACACAGGCAGGAGATTTAACCCTAACATGCAAGTCCTTCTGATGGTGGGAGGAAACCCACACAGACACAAGGAGAACATGCTAACTCAACACAGAAAGAACCTGGGAAGGGATTCGAACACAAGCCCTTCTTCTGTAAGACAACAGTGTCACACTGTGTCACCCAAAAACAGTTTTGGAGAATTATCTATTAAAAAAAGGCCACTCGTTAAAATAGATGCAAAAATAGAAAATTCCAGCACAGAGGATGAATTGATATGATCCCAGAGCAAGCATACTGGCATGTGTTTGTGTTTACACCCCACCACACCTTTGAAAAGGGGAAAAAATGTGTTGTGGAAATTTCAGTGGGTGCAGGATGAACTATTTCCTCCTTTTTAACAATGCCCTAAAACATATTTGTTGATTGGGTAAAAGTCTGTTTTTTGTGTGGGTAACTTAATAAGACCATATTAGTCCTCTGACATGTGAAAGCTTTTCATTTGCAGGAAGTGAAATCTAAACACCACTGTGTGACTGCAATGACTCACTGGATCTCACAATTATGAGGCCCTGGTGTTTATATCTCCCATGAGATCATCCCTTAGTCATATCATCTGAACACACCATCATCATGCCACCCGTGTCTGGTTATGACTTTGGTTATGATTATGATTTGGATGTGACTCACATCAAAACACTGCATTGACTCAACGCTTACTTGAAGTATTTCGTTTTACAGTGCAGTCCACCACAGGGTCCTACATTTTAATTTTGCAGTAGAGTTTCTAAGTTGCAGGGGTTTTTTTTTTCTCGAGCAGAAACATTTCCTAGGAAACCAAAGAAGGATTTTTTTGTTTTGTTACATGGATGAAACACACATACAAGTTTGCTTATTGACCAGTTGGGCCTTTGTTTGCCTATCTTGAGTATTTTCAGTTCACTGTGATGGTAACTTTACATGCACCAGGCTGATAACTTGCTGTTTGTAGGAATTGATCAACAACAACAGCAAACAACACCCTCCCCCCAAACTCTAAATTCCACAAGCTTTTGTTCTCATGTGTATGTTGGGAATTCACCTACATCCTTAAGTCCTAATACTCGGTCACACAGACCCTCACAGACTCCTATACATTTACACACTCACCCACAATATGCCTTTGTTTTTGTTGTTGGTCAGTCATTTTTTTTATTAATCCCATTGAATGTAGGCTCCTTTTTCCAAGACATCATCCCTTTGCTCTCTTTCTCACTTTCCCCTTTCATGCTCTTTCCCTTTCTTTCACTCTTTCTCTGCCTCTCGTATGCTGGTTTCTGCAGCTGTATTTTTAATCAAGTGAAGGATCCATAGAGAAATGGGCATTTCTTTCAGAGCATTACATTCTTGCCCCTCCTGTCTGTGCTCATGGATCACTGGTTAGCTTAGAAATACAGCCAGCACAAAAGCAGCAGCTGACATGTGGAGCTTAATGGTAATAATGGCCATTTTTAAGCCCAATCAATCACATTTAGTGGACATCTCCATTTTTTGTCTGTGAAAAGGTATAAATAATAATAATGATAAAAAAAGAAAAATAGAACAACTGTGGTTGGAGGAACAAAAACAGAAAGAAAAGAAAGAAAAGAAAAACACCTTAGTAAATATTTTAACTGCTTATTAAGATTTGGAGCATGCCACAAAAGGAGCATCTGTGCTCTGCAGACCAGGGTGAAAAGAGAGACCCAGATGGTTCTTAGCACTGAGCAGTGAAAACCGATCCATGGACTGGGCAAACTGAGCCCGTTTTTTATTTAACTATTTATTTATTAAGTGTGCGTCTCCGTGTCTCTATGAGTGTGCATAGGTCTCATCGCCTGCATACGAAGTAGCTTTTATGTGTGGGTGTAAGTGTGCTTTTGATTGCGCAAATTGATCTGCAGTCCTCAAGCCTCGGTGCTGCACCAAAAAGGCCTGACAGAGGACAGAATTCTTCGGACAGCCCATAAAAAGTGCAATGAATACCTCAGTTTGTTTATCTTTGCAAGGTTCAGATATTTCAATGTCTCTTTGCCTCTACTTTTATGAGTCTCCATGACTTGTAGTGCGATTCTCAGACACGCAAACCAGAGTGCTGGGCAATGGTGTGTGTGTGTGTGTGTGTGTGTGTGTCTGTGTATCCATGCGTGTGAAGGGATACTCAATTTATGAGCTAGTGCATATAGCCACTTTCTTGTCTTTAGAAAACAACATGGATTTCACAGCACTCCAACAAGAAAAGCTCTGTTAGCATGGAAGATGTTGGGTTGACTTGTTACAAGAATACTCCCACTTTGGCTTTGTCCTTCAGAATAATTAAGGTAAATGTAATAGGAGAGAGCAGAGAACATAGCTTTTCACAAGATAATATGGAAAATTTTACAGCTTTCATCCCTTCCTAATCCTCCCTGCTCTTTTATCTTGTTGGCTTTTTATTGGCTGCGCTGCTCCTGGGAACTTTACCCTAATAAAAAACAATCCTGCGGAATTTTCCAGAGAATTTATGCAGTTTACAAAAAGATGGGTTTGTACTGTTTTTTTCACTGGACAGTGCACATTACTGCTCTGCTTTTTCATCAGGGTAAATAGGTCTGTGGGAGGCCTGCAGCATGCATGGATTTAGTAACAATTGGAGTGGAAATCTGTGTGGTAGACACAAGTATGGAACTGATCTGGGTTTAAGGCTTCTTTTTGGCATGCAGGTTTATCCTGTGATGAATTACGGTGAAAATTTCACGCAGTTTGCATAAAGTGCATAAAGGAAACAAACTCAGTATTCACGTCCGAGAACTTGTGAATATGTGATCTATGTGTAAGGTGAGCTGGTTTGTTAACTGCATTCCAAAGCAAGTAAAATAACAGCTCTTCAAGATGTGATGGACAGCTCCTTTTAGCAACAACAAGCAGTAGGTGAGCAAATGTTGCATGAAGCAAATTAATTATTGTCCTTTGTACTTTGTTTCACAGAGGTCATACTTGATTCTTTATGAAAGTAATAATTCACACTTCATCACCAAGAACTCTGTTCATTTTCAAAATCAAACTCATAAAAGCATCGTATGAGCAATAACCAAAGGAAGTCCTTGCAGAGATGTACATATTAATCCGATGTTACAAATCTTCCCATATTAAAACTTTTACAGTCTGAAATAAAACAGAAAATGCTTCATGGAGAAATGAGTCAAGCTGCTGCCAAGACGTTGCTGTGGGCAAGCTTGTGTTTCTGCGAGTAAGGATTCACAGTTGCCGCGGTAACCTCTGCTCACTAAGCTGTAAAGCAGCCGCTGATGCTGTGAAGATACACATCGCCAAACACATCCCCCTGATCATACGCACTTCTTCTCAAATCCCAGTGCAGACTACTGGTCACCAGTCTGTTAGCAAAGTACCTACTGTGGCAGATGGAGTCCCTCAGACTACCCCTACATTACTAGTGGTCACACAATTGCAGTAGAGTGACATCATACATCACATTTGGTTAGAAGATGGAGGGAAGGGTTAGGGTTAGGTAAGGATACAGCTGGCTACAGATAGTTGGTATAGCTAATTTGGTGTCAGTGAAGCCATTTTCTAAGTCTTAAAATACAACTGGCTTGTCTTGGTAATGATGTACACTGACTAAATTACTCTTATTTTACTCTCTATTAAAATTCCTATCAAGTTAACATGTCCTGATAAAGTTCAGGTGTATGTTTATATACATGTGTGTGTGTGTGTGTGTGTGAGAGAGAGAGAGAGAGAGAGAATTGGAGCTTCAGTGAAAGCTAATAGATTTTATCGGTGGTGACTGGTTGCCTGGGGATGACTAGCAAAGCAGAGGGATATTGACCACAGGTCAGAGCTTGTGGCCTGGGAGCAGAGGTCCAATGTCCACCTGGGGATGTGGCTGTGAGGCCCCATGTGCCTCTGCGATGTGTAAATAATCCAATTATGGATGTTCAGCATCAGATTGATGTGAAGCTGATCCATTCATCATCCAGATTGACAAGCTGGACAGGCTTGCTTTTGCCATCTCCCTCACTATACAAATACAAACACAACACAAGTGAATACAGAGGCATAGATTCCTCGCTGAGTCCTCCCTCTTTTAAGCTTGTTTTTTTGTTCCACTCTTCTATTATCATTACTAATAATAGGCCAATCCTGCTTTATCATCCCCCTATTTGTCCCGTTTTATTATTTTATTTTACATCCCCCGGCCCAACACAGAAAGGTCCTGACATGTACATACACATGTACCCAAGTGGAAGCGAGACAGTGGAGTCAATCTGTTGCTCTTGACTTGGCCTGGTAACGGACTTCTGACAAAAGCTGGGTAATTGCTATCAGCTTTAAGCCAGAGCCATTCATCATTCATTTTACTTTTTAGTCAGAGCCTGTTTGCTCATTGTCCATATGATTTTGGTGATTCATGGGACTAGTAGGTCTGTTTTCTGGGCTGACTTCCTGAATGCATTATCATCTGAATCACCAATGCTTTAGTATCTAGCTTTGAACATTACTGACTAATCAAAATGCTGCTTTAGTTCAATGGACAACACAACACAAGGCTAATGGCATTGATATCACATTTTAGAACCTCTATCCCTGTGGGTCCAAACGAAAACCACCACCATAAATGGTGGCAAAATAAAAACACAAATAGTAATAGAAAAATAGAAAAAGCCATATCTTTTTGGGCAGCGTAGCTAAAGAGGTCATCTGGGGGGGTTATCTGGTAGTTGGAAGATTGGTGGTTTTATCCTTTGCAGAGAAAAAAAAATCCACTGGCCTGTGTCATGTGGCAATAAAACCCTTCAATTGTTCTTCTATTATCCATCTATCCATCATCAACCCCTTTCTCTGAAGTTGGGTTGCAGCGGAACTGGAGCCTATCTCAGTTGTCATTGGGTAAGAGGGAGGTAAACACTCTGTACAGGTCATCAGTCCATCATAGGACAGAGCAAGCAGGGGAACCATTTCTTGCCCAAGGACACTTTGACACGCTTCTCTGCAGGTGCTGGGATCAAACCTGCAACCTTTCAACTGCCAGATGACCACTCTACCCACTGAGCCATTCTAGTCCCTTCAATTATTATTATTATTATTATTATTATTAATAATAATAATAATATAATTACGTAGTTTTCGAGATAATATGAGTGGAAATGAAAACAGTGATTCTCAGGACTGGGACTGCAGAAAATCATAACTCAAAACCCTCCAATTTATCTTATATCAGTGAAAATTTGCTCAATTTCTGGTTTTCACCTTTGATGTGGGAATACAACAATAAAACTAACAGACACAGCATGCACAAAAGCGAGATGTGTAGCTTCATTCAGAGTAAAAAGTATATGTACAATGGTCATGGTGCTTTCTAGGCTAAAGATAAAATAGGACAGGGCTAAATAAGCTTCCAATATAAACCAACTCTGACATGGGCTTTGTACTTGGGAATATGGTTGGGAATCAGCTTTGCTTGCGAGTTTGCAACCATAACTATGCCCACTTGCGTGACTAAGGAAGGATTAAATACAAATTCCCTGTCTGAAAAGCCTCTCTGCTTACAGGGTCTATAAGCGGCCCATGTTATTCCTGTAATGAAACGTGAAAGGAGCCTTCCTGTAGATACTGACGATAAATGTAGACAAATAATCCTCACTCTTTGGGAGTTACTTACAGACAGGAAGCAGAAACCCTTATTCTTTGTCACTTGGATATCTTTCTCATCGACATATGGATGTGATCTGGTGTAAAACAATGAAACAACATGGATAAAAGAAACAGGCAAGAATGGTTTTCATTCAAGATGAACAGCCAAACAAAATTAACAGCTCTTCACTGTCAGAGCACACGTTGTCCTAACACTGAGATTTAGAAACAAAATTCATCCATTCGTATTATTGTAGCTTTGAAAAGTAATGCACACTTACCAGTGTTGGAGCTCATCAGTTAGGGTCGCTCAAGATGTTCTGTGTGTGTGGTTGCCTCCAAGCTAGGTGCTGCCCTTTGATCAAGATGTGGCTGTGTTCATGTGGAGATCTGCAAGATGGGACAATGTTAAATAAAACCGGGGAAGTAGCCATACCTATCCAAGTGTTCATCAGTACTGAAGATATGACACCATCCATCCTTGCATCACCCATCCATCCATCCATCATCAACAACTTATTTAAAGTCAGATTGTGCAGCCATGCTGGATTTTATCCCGGCACTCTGGGCAAAAGGCCGAGAAATATACTGGACAGGTCAGCATTCTATCTCAAAGGTTGAGCAATTAAGGGTTCTGTGTCATGCTCAAGGACAAAAGTCTCAAAGTGCTCACATCATTTGAAGTACTGTATTGCAATATGAGACATTTTCTTTGCTAGCTCGCAAGCTTGCTTAAAAATAAAGGCAACTTATCCAATGCCCATCAGAGGCCAAGAAGTTCAGACCAGCAGAGTTAGATGTAATCTTTTTACGTCTGATTATTTTGTTATTGTTGGGAAGTTATTATTATTATCATCATCATCGTAAGTAGTTGGAATGGTATTAGTAGTAGCTGTTGTCATAATATTATAGCCAACTTCATTCCTGAGAATTTCTCAATTTCCTTGGTCTAATCCCTAGATTGGACTTATCAAGCATTTGAGTGATGAAAGCTGCAGAAAAGACACGAACGCAAAGTCGATTCAAAACATTTGCTTGTGCGCTTCTCGTTTAGCTTTGAGTCTAGTATCCACACTACATGGGGAATGTCATGAGGTGGTATTTAGCCAAGTTAGCTAAATTATTTTTATTTTGATCAACATCAACCACTTTTAAGAGGAAAAGCAAATCAACGCAAGTGATGATGTCTTGCTGTACCACCACCTGCTAGAGCAAGTGACTTTCTCAGCCCGCTCACTTTCATGAGACATACCCCAACAGCAGCTTGTGGCCATTCAAACAGCTGTCTGCCGTTCCACGCTATAACACTAATCTGATTAATGCAGCCTGCAACAATCATCAACAACAAAGACGGCCCTGATATACATAATTGTAATCAAGTTTGACAACAATGTCAAATAAAAGGCCTCGCATAAATAAGTTTTCCGCATCTACCGAGGCCACTGCGACAGAGTGTAATGCTGAGAGACAGGCGAGTGGCAGAAGTGTCGAGGGACCTCTACTTATACCAGCGGGGTGGGCTGCAAAGCAAAGTTTGGTTAGTGACACAGGCTTCCTCTGAGGCTTCCTCCATCCTGCAAAACATTCAAGTCACTCATACAAGGACACACACACAGACTCATATACACACACACACACACAGCAGTATCTGCTGTGGGATTGGAGCGTGTAATGAGAACCAAAATAAAGAGGCACTTAAAGTGTGGCCCCAGTGCCCACAAAGGCCTCCTCAGTGTGGTGTATAATAGTGGCTGACCGTAACACCCCCGTCCCCTCCACAAACACACTGACATGTGTGCACGCGCATACTCGCACACATGCTCACACACACAAATGTGTTATTAATGTATCACTGCCATGCCTGGGTTGCGACTTGCCCTCTCCCTGTCAAACACATATTTAAACTTACTCCATCCTCAACACATAAGCTGTTCACAAAATTATTTCTGTGGCGCTGTCTGTTTCCATAGCAATGACATTTAACAGAGAGGCAAAAAAAAGCCTAAATCACAGCAGATGATGAATGGCATTAGTCTTGTTCACCCAGTGCTTGTGTTCGGACCTCAAAAAGGGGAACTTTTCCTTTTACCCCCTGGGAAACATGCGTGAGCATATCTCTCCACCATAACATCAATGACACACCCTAGTCCTGCTGCCTTTACAGCATCTCTGTGCTCTTCCTTTCTGTCATCTCTCATGGGCTGACACCAGTGTCACATCACTGTTAATCAAGTCATTAGAGGCAGAGGAAACGAGGGCTGGCGTTGAATAGAGAGTAAGACAAGTAGGTGGGGAGAAGAGAGGCGGGGGTGGAACCTGTGGATCCTCAGATATCCTCTCCCAATACCTCACAGACCATTAACAGACCATCAAAAGCCCCACAGGCTTCCCTCTGATCCGCTATCTGTGATGGTAAGACATTCAATCACAGAGCATGCTCCGAACCACTTGGCTCAAGGTAGCCGTGATACATATATGTGGCTGGTTAATGGATGGCTGGATGTTTGGAGAAGGGGGAGGCGGGGCTGGACAGGCAGACAGACAGTTAGACAAGAAAGACAGACAGATAGACAGACAGACAGATAGATAGTTAGTGCAGCAGCCAGCTTTATGTATCAAGTGTGGCTATACGTCAATCGGCAGTGTAAGCAGAGTAAAAGCAGGTCAAGTGTACAATAGTCATCATGCATTTTTCTGTTACTGTATCAAAAACGTCTTCTTGCTCTTCCTTCTCTCTTCAGAAAATACTTTGTCAGTGCTTATTATAGAAGAGGCCCTGTGGACCACAATGGCGCAAAATCTCTCATCAGTGCTGTTTGTCATTCTCAGAACCAGCACAAAAGTCTGGAGCACTTCTTCACAGGATCCCGTCAACTATATATAATTATATAATTACCATGTTTATTGGATTTTCATTTTCAGGGCGACAAAAGGGGCCATCTGCCCAGAGCACTACCCCAACCGAGCTCTGAGATCAGCTGTGAAACAATACTGGGGAAGGGATCAAAGCCCTCCAACCCCACCACCCTCCTGCCACCACCAACAACCACTTCAAACAGATCCCCACATTACTCCCCGTCTCAGTGGAATACCCAGCAACACATGCTTTACATATTTTAAACAATCACTCCATTTGGCGTTTTTTTATGCACATAATTGTGCGTGGTGGAAAATTGTCTCTTAATTGTTGCCCTTTTTCATCATGAAGATGAAGGAAGGTTGATTTCTGTCTTTTGTCTCATTTTAACTCTTGATGACGTGCTTGCTTTCTGAGGGAGGAATAAGTGTTTTTATTTATTTTATCTAAGGGGGTACGCTAAATGTTTTGCCAGTCAATGCTGTCAGGCAAAAACCTTTCAAATCCAAAGTTAGCGTTTGTCTCTTCACACTTAGCGTTGACTTTTTACATGGTCATATATGTACGAGAGATCTGCTTCATGTCAAGTCCATTTTATTTGTAAAGCCATTATCACAAATAGTGAATTTTCCTCAGTGGGCTTTACTAAAACACACCATCCTGTCCTTAGAACCTCACATCAGAAAAGGAACAAAACATTAAAAACAAAAACAACAACAATCCTTCAACAGGAATTGGTCATCATCAGTCCCCACAACGTGGGAATGGACATGGATATAAGAAAGAAATGAAAGGTTCCCTTATCAGTCCTGCAAGGAGAAATATGGATTTCTCTGCATTTTGATCCAACCTATTGTATAGGAGTAGTGAGCTGCCAACATATGGCGCTCGGGGAGCATTTAGGGGTTCAGTGTCTTGCTCAAGGACACCTCAACATGCTGTATACAGGACCGGGGATCGAACCTGCAACCTTCCGATTGCTAGACGACCGCTCTACCCACTGAGCTATGCCGCCCCATGGAGCTTGGGGAATTAAGTCCAAATGCCCTTCCTGGCACCCTATGGTGAGTTTGAACATGGAGCCTCTGGCTCGTCAGTACCCGAAGAACACACTCTACCACTGAGCTACTGCAGCCCCCATGGAATGCCTTTTGGGAGCTTTGGGACCACAATTATTTTAAAAGCTGATTGCATAACTTTAAAAAAAATACATGGCTGGCACCCAAAAAAAAACTAAACTTCAGACTTGTTAAAAAGTGTTGCTGTTGGAGCTAACCTCAGCAAAATGCTGTGGATCAGGGCCTGGGCTTCATAGACTTGCAACACACGGATTTGCTGTGAATGTGGCTGCGGGTGAATCAGGATTCTAACAGAATTGTGCTGGTGCATTGTTTACTTGGAGGGTAGACACCTTGTCAATTGTTCCATTACCTCACATGTAATGATGTGGATAACAGCATTTTAGCACTCGTTTCACTGGGTCTCTGTCTGTCTGGGTGGCATGCTAGATGGAAAACACAGCTGATGATAAGAACACTTCAAAGTTTGCAAGGAAGCAGTCAGAAAGCCAGACCTGTGTAAATCAGAAGCTGTAATTCTTGGTATTTATTCCATCCTGCTAGCAGCCCCTGGATGGATGGGGTTCTCTATATCAGAATATTTCTCCATCAACACACCTACTCCTTAGAACACTTTTCAGGGAGCAAAGGCTGGTAGGACCAGTGTCATCCAGCTCTTTGATCCCTTTTAAAGGCCTGTAAAACAGAATATATATAAATATCACCCTCCTGTTGTCATTCAATAGTTTGTGAGATCCGGTGTATGCTTTGTATGTTGTATACATGATTCCCTGTCTGTCGTTTGTAAGTATATGGGCATATATGCTTGCTAGGACAGCTCTAGTTCTGAACTTTTCATGTCTTACCTAAGCTAAACCTTGTAAATTCATCTCTTACCAGCATTCATATCTGCTCATCAGCCTATAGAAATATGTAAAAGACAACAGACACCCCTACCCCTGCACACACTCCCTCCCTTAAGTCTGTTTTTATATGTTTGCTAGTGTCCCTTTGAAACATTGTGTTTCTTTGGTTTGTCTTTATTGTGGAACATTGTCAAGACTTGTTATAGAAAAGTGCCTTTCCAAAACAATAAGATTACAATTAACTCCGATTTTGAGTTACCAACCACAGACAAACACAAAATTGCTAATTTTGTGCTTAAACATACAACTATTGCAGTCATCTTACTGGCGATGAGACATTGCAATGAAAAGTCTGGTTCAGCAAGTCTAGGAATTTGTCAATGCTGACCGCAGAGCTTCGGCAATGTTTTTTTAATGGTGAAACCGAAAACCGATTTGAAAGTTTTCCGTTCACCCTTGGTTTCTCTTTTCAATTTGATTTAAATTTTACCCCCCCCCACCTGAATTCCCAGAGTTGCCTCTTGCTGGGTCTGTCACTTTGATCCCCCTCTAGAATGTCGACAGGAAGGAGGAAGCTGTAACACGTGAGTCCTCCAAGTCACGTGGCGACTAGTCCTTGCTATTTTGCACATCGCAGTCTCGCGGGGAGAGCACAGTGCTTGGCTGTCAGAGAATGAAGCAGAGTACTTTCTATTCACTTAACCGCGAGCACCTGGATGACCCAAAGGGGGACACTAGCTAACCTAGAATACTTTATCCAGCCTAACCCTTATACCATGTGAGGCTTAGCCAATTATGCCCCGATAACTCTGAACCTCTGACTGTGGTTGGAAACGGCGCAGCCGGGATTTGAACACCTAACTGCATGACGCAGTGATGTACTGAACATAGGGGACTTAACCCCCTATGCCACCGGAGGCCCTAACCCTTGCTCTCTGATCGTTTTTGAAAAGATTGTTGTCCACACTGAATTGTGGAAAAACACTCAAGTTTCTTCTATTGGGCTCTTGCAGGTGACTTGACTTGCAGTTTTACGCTGATCACATGACAATCATAGAGCAGTTTTTTTCGAAATGCTGTTTACCCCCATCCATACCACGACCCAAGACCAGTGTTATCCAATTCGGCAACAATGGAGGACAGTTTTAAAACAACAACCCCCCCCTCACAGAAAACTCAACTTTCACTGGTTATTAACACTGGATTAGTGTGGATTGAAGGCCAAACGAGAGAGAAAATTATATGTTTTAGATTTATCTGTTTTAGAATGGACATACTCAAGCTTAAACCAAAATCTACAATCATCACCTTCAATGCAACTTGAACTTCTTTCACTCGTATTGAGCCAAGAGAATGCTTACAGCCATCCATTTCACCTGACAACCCACAGTTGACTATTAATAGAACATGATTGTCACCTTTCTTGCCCTCACTGCATAAGTCTTTGTCATTATGGTGCCGTTTAAACTGAGAGGCGAGAGGCCCAGATAAAAGATGCTCCACTGAGATTAAGGGCAAAAGAAGAAACTACTACTTCTCTCTCTCTGAGATCGTATTTCTGAGGGTTATCAAGCGGCTCATTTAAATGAGGGCTGGTCACAGCAGGAACCAGCTGAACAAAGTTACTATTACCAGGGCCTCTCCTGTGCTGCTCTCACTCTTCCCTAATTGGGTTTGACTGCATTTGTTTAAATCCACAGTGGAAGAAAGAGAAAGGGTGTGTGTGTGTGTGTGTGTGCGGAGGGAAGGATGAAGTGTGTCAGTTTGTCCAGACAGGGTGGCACTTTGGGAAAAAGTGGTGACCCCCTCCCTTAGCTTATTAAATGAAGATTCTAAGTGGGGTAGGTGGGTTATCGTAACAGAACTAGTCAGTGTGGTCTCACTCACTGACGGGCACAAGCCAATCACGGCTTCCACTTGCACATGCAAAATCCCCTCTAGTGGTCTCCAGCTCATTTCTTCCAGGCAGTTGAAGAACTGACTCACCATGTATAGTTACGAATAGATATGTGTTTATGAAACACATCTGTATGCACCATTTATCTATTGCTGCTCTTACTAAACCTCTGCTTTATGTAAAAGTGAGCATAAAAGTACACAGAGCTGGTCAGGGGCTTTCTCGACAATGGCATGACTGATCTGCAGTACAGGATACAGCTCTAACAGTTGACATGAGTCAAGAGAAACAGCTGGAAAATCAGCAACTCAATATGTTGGAACATTTCACCTTTCCAAAGGACAATCTGACCTTTTCACATGTATCAATTCCTGGGTTTTACAGTTCAACACAACTAGTCACTCTGAAGAACAGCAAAGTAAGCCGGCTCTGATGAATCTCAGTTTGGGGCACATTTTGGCATTGGTATGTTCAGGTGACTGAGGGCACCAAATCGCAAAAAATGTGTTGCAACATCCTCTGTCAGCCATCTGTATACCACCAGCTCTACATAAAAATAGGATGCATGATAAGTTAAACGGTCTGCCACTTTTCACTGAAGTAAAAAAAAACAAAAACTTGACCACACTCTGCCTTGCATCATACTAAAAAGGGATTCCTTGTTAAGTTTATTGGTGCAGTGTCAAAAAGACTCCCATCGAAGAAGCAGTAAATATTCTAACAGGGTCTGGATGCAAGGCCATTCCTGCTGGCTCCAGGCACTGAATTAGGCCGGCCTGTTTCTAGTTAGACAGTCATTAAAGAGATCTTACAGCCACAGCAAATGGTTTCCTGTCCTGAGTGCTTAACTCCTGTAGTAGGAAATGTCCTAGGCCATAAAGGGTGAACCAAACTTCCTGAACATTTTTAAAGTTACCACAGAGGCCATGCGGCGTGTTCCGACCACTCGATGTGGCCAATCAGATGGGACCCTGCTTGACCTTAACATGGCACTGACCGTTTAAACAGGTGGTGTCCATTTATTGGACCAGGGTTAGGTTAAATATGGGAAGGAGCGGCTTATTCAATTGCCAAGGAAATGATTGACCTGGTATGAAAAAAATTACAGAGGAAAACAAAAAAATAAACAATGAGAACATCATTACCCAGATAAAACATCATTCATCAAAGCAGAGATAGACAGAATGGTTTTCTACCTATGGCTACTATAACAATACTTTTCCAAAGGAAGGGAAAGCCAGTTTATCTGGTCCTTTATTCTCTGCATTTTACCTATCTTATAGGAAGAACGGGCAGCTCTTGCTCATAGACACTTCAATACATGTTCTTAAGGAGCCGGGGATCAAACCAGCAACCTTCCAATCACCTGATTAACTGTTCTAGTTTCTGAGCCATGCCCAATCAAAAAGGGAAATACTGAATTAAAACATATGTTCTTAAGTCCATCAAAATCTAGAATTACCTCATGTATTCATAGTTGACACGTTCCTATCCAGCAAACACCTGTGCTTATACCATGGATTTTAGCCATAGAAGTCTAGATGAAAGCTGTGAAAAGGTGATGATGCTAGATTTACAAAAGGTCAGTTTACAAAGAATCAGAATTCCACAGCTTCAAACATGAGTATATTTACATGGACCTTTAACCACAACATAATATTATCAATATAATTATATTAGGGATGATTTTTCTCAGAGAGAGAGAGAGAGATATTTCCAGTATGTCTGCTTGAACTCTGGAAAACGTGCACCAAACGTGCTCCACAGTCCGACTCCTCTCTCATCTACAATCCACCATGCTGGCGGGCAGTATAAAACCTCCCAAGACAGTAAAGATGTTGAGACCGGAGAGGGTGAGCACTTGCTAAAGCAACTATGCAGGTGACTGTCATTGTCCTATCATACAAAAAGACCAATCATGGCTCCCTGTTCCCACCACACACTGTCTGGCTCAGACCACCCTTGACAACGGGAAGACTCAGCCTGGCAGACGGCCGGCATCATGCATTAGTCATGGGTACACATTCATGTTGGTTGGATGTAGAACACAGCACCAAGATGGAGTTTATGACTTTGAGGTTTACCAGGCTCTGCATATGTCATCATGATGAGGGCAATGAGTTGAGACAAAGAGGAAAAAAATATGATACCCCAGCCATTGAAGATTGGTGACTAATATCCCAGGAGATGACTATTTACATGACTGATATGAATCAATGTACTCAAGAGACAATAAAAGTACAGTAAATGTCTAGTTAATAGCTGACTACTACCAGTATATGACTTTTAAAAGAAAAAAAAGATGAACAATGGCAACGTTGTTAAGGACAAGGGGTTGATGGTGGGTCAGATTCCCTGAGCATCATTCCAGAGAGTGCATTAGCAATCATTACCTTGTGCTTCACACTGGACTGAGGAAAAACCTCCACGGTATGAGCTGGACAGTGATGGGCAGGAATCCTTTCCTGTGCCTGGGACAAAAAGTGGTTGCAGATCATTCTTAATTTGATTTAATCCATTTTAATACAGAGAGCAAATAGAGCAACAGAAACTTTATGTGGCTTTGTCAATGCAATTTACTATATGGCTGCCCTGTTGCAATGAATTAAAATCAAACTGTAGAATTTTAACCTTGTTAAAGGGGGAAACTACATGAACTAAGATCTGTTATAGTCTAGAATCCATTGCGTGTCTCACAATTCATACCCTAGTTAGAGATATTTACATAAACACCCACATAACATTGGTGGGTCAAGCCAATCCTTTTTTGAGTGCGTCTCTGTTTGTGGCATTGTGTCAACAGAGACAGATATGTAACTCTGGGAGCGCTGCATTAGTAATGATGCTGTCGAGTCATTAATCACAGGCTCTAGAGAAAACAGAGGGTTCACTCATGGCAGAATCAGCCTGGCCCTGGGATGGAGATTAGAGGGCTAATGAAAGCAAAACAAAGCTGGACATGTGAAATTTATTGGCACATTTAGAAAAGCGGCCCCAGAAGGACACTGCCACCAATAATCATTTCAGAATCCCAGTCAAGTGCTGTTTCCTTGGCCAGACGCAATCTGGAGAGGGGATATTTGTAGAGTGGCTGAACAAACACAGATTTGCCGGTATCTCCATCTTTCCCAGCAGCTGAGGGAAGGCAGGCCGCTGGTGTGTTGGCTGACGCTCCGCCTCCCTGCAGTTTATTCCTGAGAAAGACACTCCTGTCCTCCCAGCTCCTCCTATGCTCCTGTATGTCATTAACTTTGTCCCTTTCACACTGTGGTCTTCACTCAGAATTTCTATTGGCCTTCTGTATTTACACACAATGAGGAAGACTGAAAAAAAATAGATGAATAGCGAAAACGGAATCACGGATGCATTAGATTTTTTAAAGAAAGTAGATTTAAAAAAAATGATGGTTCTTCATGGACCACTCGGCTTCCTCATAGATTTCCAGACTTCATATATTCACAGAAAGACAGTGAACCAAAGGTAATTATCAGTTTCCTTTTTTAGACAATCGCTTAACTGAAGTCCAGTTCTGGGGCTTAAGAGGAATATGACACACTGGGGGGGCTTTACGTGTGACAATTTCTCCACAGCAATTGTACTGCAAGACTGAAACTAAAGCCATTTCGAGAAGATTTTACCTGGAGAGTCCAAGTTTGATACACAGTCATGGTGGTGGGACCTCTGTCCAGAACTGCCTCCCCAAACTGCACATCAACATAGCTGTCACTTGATTCAACAGTTATCAGAAAGGCAGCCAAAAGAGAGGATATCAATCGCAATAGACATGAAGCGCTGTGGCCTAATGGCTAGTTGCTAATGTGTACCACATGCAGAGGGCTGAGAGGAAGAGGAAATGGTACTTAAAATGGCCATTGTTCTAATTCTGAGCCAATCTGGAGATAATGACACCGACATCAATAGCAGACAGTCGATTCAAGGATAACTGCTTTTTTTTCCCTTTTTGTGGAGCCCTCACATGAGCTGAGGGATTAACTAGTTTGACACCGAGGTTTTGTCCTTGGTATCACAACTGTTTATGATTTTAGTCTTTGAAGATGGGTCTAAAAAGATCAATACGTCTAATTAATGCATGAGCATAACATACAAGACAGGCAGATTGAGCAGGGGAGCTGGATTTATGCACAAGGCGTATATACTGGACACATTCGATTCATCAGGCATGTGGGGTGGTTTAGTGATGTGACTAAAATGCCCATTTTAAATGGTGCATATTTGCTCTAAAATGTTACTTTAAGACAATTGAGGAAAAAAATGTAAAGCTGTGAAATAACCACTTTGTTCAAATACTGTGTAAGAAATTTCCTAGAAACAATGTTCAACTTTTTTTTAAATGCAGAAGAAGAGATCACTCACTTGCTGTCGAGACAGCAACTCTTCATGAAAATAGAAAAAAAAGAGTCATGTTATGATTTCATCCCATCAGTAGATTATTTTACTTTGTTTGAAACAAAAACAACGACCGAAAACCAGGGTCCATAACAGCTCAGTGGTCGAACACACGCCTCAAGAACTGATGAGCCAGATGTTGTGGGTTCCAACCCATTGTGGGACATCAGGAAGGGCATCCATCCTTAATCCCCCTCACTATCTAAAGCCATGCTCACCCTCATAATGTGAGAACTAATCATGGACCTCTCATTTGTGTGAAAAAAAACACACAAAACATTGCAAGACCCGATAATAGATTAATATGTTGAGCACAGTGGTGCAGTGGTTAGCCATGTTGCTTCCCAGCAAGATGGTCCTGGGTTTGCTTCCTAGGTTCTTTCTTTGTAGAGTTTGTATGTTCTCCCAATGTCTGTGTGGGTTTCAACTGGGTGCTCCTCCTCCCACCATTAAAAAGACATTTAGGCACTGTGGATGGGAATTAGCTTGAAGCTGTAATCTGGTGTGGTGCATCAAATGATAGTCATGTAAAAAGCTGCATATGGTCCCTTAGAAAACAATCCCAAAAAACAACAGCAAACAGTGAAACACAAAAACTATAGAATAGGTTTACACACCTTTTATTGGCTTCTTGCTGCAATCTGGATCTTCATCTGGTTGAAGAGTAGGGATGTGGACCCTAATGTGCCAGGCAGAGCAGTTGCTACTTTATTCCAGTGGTGAATATGGAATGGAGATTGGGAGAGCTTGGGGTTACACGTTAGTAAACTCTAGCAGAACTAAATAATTCCTCACTACAGGCTAACATGGTTTATGTGCATTGGACTTTACCCCTCCACCATCTTCAGGCAAAATCTTAAGTTGTTTTCTACTGTGACATATGCATTTCAGCATGTCACCTTTATCAACCTTTAATTATCTATCACACCATGTCAAGCCAATTCAATATTTCTTTCCTGGATGGTTACCTGGATGAATTTGCTTGTTTGTCTTTGGTTGATGGTCTGCTGCTATGCCTGATTCTGTTTCACTCCACATCCTGAGCTGTTCTCCATGGCAACCACTCATTAGAGACAATTCCAACTTGTGCCCTCTGCCCTTGGTCATTTTCCTTTCTGTCCCCATTGTCCTCATGTAGTAATACTACACTGCCTTCCTTAGCATAGTCTTAAATTATTCACAGCTCTAAAACAGGCTTTTGGGTCCACAAAGAATGACCGACCTCTACACTGGCCTATTTGGGTGCTTCCAAGTATAAATCTATACTATCCAATTGGTGGAATTCCAGCCATTCAGAAGAAAGTGCGGCAAAAGTGGATGAAAACACAGTGCTTGGCACTTGTCCCAGAGAGCCCCCATGCTCTCTCTCTGAGCCCCAGTATTTCTTCATGGAAAGTGTTTGGAAACGAAGCAAAATTCATCAGAAAAGAGGGAAAAAAACAGAGAAAATGACGTACAATTTATACCAATGAAAGAGAATCAGCAAAGGAGATTCTGCTTTTTAATATGTTTGAATGTGTTCACGTTTGCATGTGTGTGCCTCAGCACAAATCAATACACACAAGTGTGTGTCTGTGTGCAAGTGTGTGTGTGTGTGTTACTTGCTGCTTGGTGATGCTGAGGCTTGGAGATGCAGCAGGGTGCCACCGCTGACACAGAGACACTTAGCCCTGCAGTATCTAATCCCTTTTGAACCAGCCCAGTCACTGGTGTGGGACCATATGTTTGGGAGAGCACAAGCACTCTCCTGTGCTATTTTAAGGAGGGGAGAGATGAAGACATTTTGCCAACCTCTCAGCCTCCGCAATCGGATCAGTCATCAAGTCATCCTGCAAATAGAGAAATGAGGGATGAGGAATCTCCAGAAAACAGAAGAAAAAAAAGCACTCGCAGCAAAATCATCTCCTCTCTCAATGGGAGAGAAAAGTAAATTACATAAAGCAGACATATGTCATTCTGATTCCACTCAAATTGTGGATTACTGTTTTGATTAATCACCCTTTAATCTAGGCGCTGAAATTATAGGTCCCCCGTCAGAGAGAAATAAGATTATTCCTTGCTAGCAAAGACCAGTGATTATTTTTTTTTCTTTCTCACTGAGCTATTCTTCATTGCCAGAGGATTGCAACTCAATTATCTTTGTGTCAGATGATTATCTCCAGCTTTAATTTAATCTTCATTATGCCGCAGTCATATTTCAATTAAACATGCTATCATACTGTTAACACATACTTAAACCTGTTATTCCTTTAGTTAATATTGCACTGAGAGGTGCCGCGGAGGGTAACAGATGTCATAATTATGCATTTATAAAACATATTTCACACTTGTCTATGCCCGCCGTGTGTCGAGGCAGCCACCCTTAGCATGTGGCTGCATTAATCTGATGGCAATATGCTTTAGTTGTGATCTATAATACTGCCACAATCTGCTTGGGTCCCCCTCCCCTCCTCGCTTAATTGTGACACGCAGATATCAGCGGGCCAAGTTAAGGAGGTTAATGCATTAGTAGATTACTCAGCGCACTCATTCTACCTTATTGCCATTTCCCTCGGAGGCACCGATCAATGGGCAAGTAGGAATCCCTGCGAGGCTGTCTCTCTAAAATGTGGGATGGGGTTACACACTCCGATGCCCCTTTGTAGTACCTGCCAGAGGTGTATCATTCTGAACATGCTACCATTTGGGTTACAGACAGAGAGGTGTGTACTGGTAGTGGGGGGGAGAGAGAGAGAGAGAGAGAGAGAGGTCAGACAGTATTACAAAGTTTAACATTGCTGCTGACATGACTCGAAGGCATATTTTTTGCCACTTGCACTCCCTAGGTAAAAGAAGGTTTATAACACACACTCTATGAATTATTTACAAATGCCATAGACCCAGGTTTACTGTACACTTTGTGGAGCCTAAAACCACAAAGACTAAACAAAAGTGAGTGTCTTGATCAGAGAGCCAGTGGAGAAGGTAATGTTTAGTTGTCGGCTGCGTGTGCATGACCTGCAGAGCCCTTCTATGTCTCAACAAGTGTATGTTTAAAGCTGCAGGGGATCAGCATCACTGTTATGGGAGCGTTCATAGTTTTCGAGTGGAAGGTTTTTGGTTCTACAACAGTATCAGTAACGTAACTGTTTTCATTTTTTGTTGATTCTATAATTATTCAATTATTTGATAATAACGGTTTGCGTGTCTTGGTTATTGTCATTCTTGTGGTCTGTTTAATCTCAGAACGTGAATTTCATCCAAGTTCATGGTTTGACGATATATTTTTGCGATTAACATTGTTGTTACAGTGCAATTGGTTGGGTGCAGTGGTCTGTTTATCTTCTCTTGTAGGATAAATTACAGACGTTGGGTTTTTTTGAGAGTGGTCAACATCTGGTTAAGGAAAAACAAGCAATGATATCGAGACAGACCAAAAGAGAGGGGGCTAAGGGACACATTGACCGTTGGATCTGTTATTCAAAGATGGATTATTGACAAAATCTGTTCTTTGTGTGCTTGATCTCCTCTCAGATTATCCATGTATTTTTCTCAACAGGATGGGAAAATCCCATGTAATCTTGATACCACTGAACACAACGGGATGGGCAAGCATGTAATATTTAAATAGCAATGAGTAAATACCCATCTTTTAGGGGGAGAGGTGGGATCGTCTGGTTCTGTAACTTTTTCCATCTTCACTTGGCTACCACTCGCTAGCATTTCATGGGAAGGTGTAACTACAAACTTGTTGAAAAGTTAAGTTATCTTGTCTGGAGCAGCAATCAAGGAAAGCCAGCCAAGTATGTCTCCACATCTAACCCAGCATGATAATGCACTAACCCTGTTGCCAGTTCAATGAATCCTGAGACACTGGCTGCCTGAGTTTCCTCCCGCTAAGAGTGGAGCATAGATTACCAATAGCTCAGCCAGGCAAGCAAACAAACATACAAATAAGCAGCACTCAGAAGCCCTGCAATTAAAGCAAAATGCCTGTGATGCCCACCAGATAGGAAATGTGTGGGACGTGCACCAAATGTGGAGTGCAGACCTGCCAACAGGCCCACGTTTAGCGGAACAGCTCCAGGGCAGGCTGTCAGACATGTAGGAAAGATTATACAAGAGGCAGAGAGGAAAAGAGACACAAAACTTGGATTTGGTAATCAGAAACAAAAGGGCAAGCAAAGGTTGCAATGAATTCATCACATAAATTAATATTGTAGGATGGACTTTTGAGTAAAAGCGGGACAGACGACTAGCCGTGCTGCAAAAAAAACAAAAAAGAACAACAGGAAGTTATCAAAATCAAAGGCTTGTGTAAAACCCCTTTTGATTGATACCCCGCAACAAAGTTGGCCAACTAATGGATGCATGGTGTTTCGACCCAATCTGGGAAGTATTTGAAGTTGATTTCGGTAATCTCTGCCATCTCAAAGGGATATCCTGGCGACTAATTTTTTGAATCAACAATAATATGAATAATATGCGTGAGAGGCTCGGGGCCATTGGCGGGTCTGCTCTAGAGATTGCGTCGAGAGGACAACCGGGATGAGAAGACACGCACGCACAGACACACACACACACAAACAAATGTGTGTAGACTCAAATCACATGCAGGAGTGTGGGACAGACTTGGGTAAAGACAACTAGGATTACTTTACTATGTTAGACATTTTCCACACAATGCTAGAAGATTTCGGGCGGGGTGCAGTAGTTCAGTGGTAGTGTGCACTTTGAGAACTAACAAGCCAGATGTTTCAGGTTTGAATCCACTGTGGTGCATCAGGAAGGGAATCCAGCCATTACGTCCTATGATACATCTAAGTTTGTGTACACCCCTACAACATGGGGACTGACACGTAAAAATAGACATTCTTCACAAACTGTTATGAGAAGGTTTAATTAACTCAATGTGGTGGAAAGATGGAGAAGGGCTTCTAAGTCTTATCCATTTGTCATATCTACCTATGGTAATGTGATTAGGCCCTTCAAGATTAAACATTAAAATGTGCATTCAAAATGGCAGGGCCTCAGTTACACCTAAAGTCTGTATTTGTTTCATACATATGTCTATGTGGATCCTACAGTGGATGTGTCTGTGCCTAAGAGGTGGCTGTATTTATCTGTGTAGGTGTGGACATATGCATGTGGTCCCAGGAGAAGGGGAGGCAGGCAGCTGGGGCAATCAGGGGTTATTGTCACTGACAGTGCAACACCTTGATGAGCCAGGCATTGCTTTGTTTGTCACCTAACCAACCTCGATCAATCAATCATCTCCTTTAGCCCACACGACCAATCAATCAGCTCAGAGCTGCACCTGAAGGAGACCAGTCTTGGCGTTACTTTGCAGCTTGGGTTACAACAGGCCCCAGTGACGAGTCCATCCCTCACTTCAGGGCAATCACACAAGGATTCAATATTCAAAGAGAGACTGATGAATTTCATTTGTTCACCACTAAAACTAATTTCAGGGTATATGTTTTTATTCATGTAATTTCGGAAATGTGAGATGCATTGGGTAGACTAAGGTGCACCATGGCCAGTTGTCATCCATATCGATATGCAGTGATTAGGGACAGAACAGACCTCCCATCCCACAGCCTTGTGCTTTTTAATGCTTGTGAATCCAAACAGGAATGTCTGCTCTTCAGGGCACCCAGCAAATAGTCTTACCTCTCATGTTGCATCTTACATTCATTTTTTTTTGTTGAGCATGTTTGCTTGTTAACTCCTAACACATGTACCGTAGCTCAAAGGCATTATTCAAACGCATCTCTGGAAATTCTTAGGAAATGGCTTTAAGTCACGGATATGTGTAACAAACCCTGGCAATTTTCACCTTAAATGTTATCAGGGAGGAACTCTCCAGTAAAAAAAAATGAAAAAAAGGTGGAAACAAAGGAAAATAAATAAATAAATAATAAAAAACAAATTACCAACAAACCAACGAGTGCATTTTCATCACTTCACTGAAAGATTCAGTAGTATGTGGCAGGAGCAGAGCTACACAATAAAAGGGCAGCGCCTCCTGAAGGCCTTCATACACTGTGATTTTATTTTTGATAAACGGGCTGTTATCTATTTGTAATGAACAACGTGTCTGCCAGGGCTTACCAAGCACCTCATCTTGTCTGTAAAATTATCAATGATGAATGAAGAATAAAATTCTATGGAAACGGTAGGTACACCAACCCAGCTACCAAACCTGAAAGATTATCAAATTGCTTCAGTATGGAAGATTCAGGTGTTCCTTTTCAATCAAGCTATGGATGGAGGGTATGAGTATTATATATCTTTTAAAAAAACATCAATGCACTGATTTGTTTTAATATGGAACCATCTGTCCTAAAAGTCAGGAAAGTTTGCTGGATGGATGTATCAGACAAACACTTATCACACTTGTGCGTTCTATTGATCTACTGTGTGTTGTGTGGAACCTGTGCTTCATTCGATGAGGACTGTCTCCCTCCCAGAGCCTCAACTGGGGCTGATGTTTCTTTTTTCAGCACATTAGGCTGCAGCCTTAGGGGTGCTTTGACCAGCGGATCAATGGCTCTCACTCCCTTGTCACCATTCATTTGGAGTGAGCAAGCACTGGCTCCAGTCCACGTCTGCAACTGGCCGTCCCTTCACCTGGT
>OMLC01047957.1:0-11021 GCA_900302585.1 Regalecus glesne | reverse complement strand
CTAGAACATCAACAGGAAGGAGGAAGTGGTAGCATGTGTCTCCTCCAAGTCACATGACCACTAGCCCTCACTAGTCCACACATCATGGTCTGGTGGGGAAAGCACAGTGCTTGGCCGTCAGAGGAGAATGAAGCAGAGTACTTTCCCTTCACTTAACCAAGAGGCCTGGACGACCCAGAGGGGGACACTAGTGAACCCACAATACTTTATCCAACCTAACCCCTATACCCATGTGAGGCTTAGCCAATTATGACCCACTAACTATGGACCTCTGGCTGTGGTTGGAAATGGTGCAGCTGGGATTCAAACACCCGACAGCATGACACAGAGATGCACTGAACATAGGTGTCATACCCCCCTACGCCACCGAAGGCCCCTTTAAAAGCCTTTAACATGGAGAAGCCTCAGGGAGAACAAAAGAGGAGGGATCTCTTTCCCAAGACAGACAGAGGTGTAATGAATGTTGTGTTTACAGAATAACACCCAGTTTATCGCACACAACAGAGAGGACAGCAGAATTATAACGGAATTCAAGATCTCTTACAGGGGGCATTCTAATCAATGATATTCCCTTCCCTCTGGTCTTAATGTTTTGGGTGATCAGGGTATTTTGTGGCTAGTCTCTTTAGTACTGTTCTGTTTTATTTTCAGCGTGCTTCGTCGCCATGATGAAACTAACAATTGTAATGCTGGAGAATATATGAAGGCATCTTCTGAAAAGAGAAATGTGAAAAGGTGAGTAATGCACTTTTCCTCACCTTTCATTTTTTTGGAAAGGTGAGGAAAATTGGCGGGGGGGTTAGGTCATGGGTAGAATGAATGCTTTAGGAATTAGTGGGCCAGAGGCTGTGGATCTGAACCCATCACAAGGCCTCAGGAAGAGCATCCAGTCTTAATCCCCCACATCTGCCCTGAGATGGTGTGGTGACCCATCTAGGGTGTCTCCCCGTCTTTCGCCCAATGAGGGCTGGGATAGGCTCCAGCATGACCTGTGGCCCTTTGCATAAGCGACTGATGATGGTAAGTCCAATCAATTTGATGAGATTTCTTTTTCTCCCTCTCTGCTGTCTGTCTCGGGCTTCCTCTGGAAGAGTCTTTCTACGTATAGCTCTGCTCTCTCCCAATGCCAAGCTCCGTTAAAGACAAATAGGCATGAACTATCAGGGGCTATCATTTATTCTTGAAGTATTTATTAACGCTCGTGTGACTGTGCGGGCCAAAGTCACCTTAAAGGAGGTTGTGTTGTACGGCGTCAGAAGATAGACATGTGCTGTCATGAGACACATCATATGTAGATCTCGGAGAGGCCCTCAGTCTTGTGTTTCCATTTGCCCACATCTCTGAAGAAAGCAATGCTTGTGTTGAACTTATGTTGGACTGTGGACTCTCACTGGAGCTGGTCCTCCCTACTGTGTGCAGGAGCGTTTCTATGGGTTGATTGTTTTTGAACGCCGTGGGGCTAAACATGTTAGACGTCTTTAATTTGTTGGGCTAGAGACACTGAGCTCCTCTCTCCAGGGAGAGATGGCTCCCTTTGACTTCTGCATCGGGCCGTTTCTGTCCAACATGTTATGTGCAATATATCTTGATCCTCAGCCTGTCAGTGCTTTGTGGAATTATCCAGAGGAGGAAGAAGAAGAAGAAGAAGCTTGATTCATTTGTCATCATGCATACATACAACAAGCAGCTGCGGCACCCAGGGACCAACTCCAGTTCTTTTTCCCTACTGCCTTGCTCAGGGGCACAGGCAGGAGTATCAACGCCAACATGAATGTCTTCTTCGTGTAGGTAGGAAACCGCAGCAACTGGAAGAAAACCCCCACAGACGCGGGGGGAACACGCACACTGCCCACAGAAAGGACCCCGGATGGCCGGGGGTTCGAACCCAGACCCCTCTTGCTGCGGGGCAACAGTTCTTATCACTGGGCCACTGTGCCGCCCACTGCCCTCGGTGTGTAAAACCCGTCCTGCCTTTCAGTAAGTAGACGTTTGCTCAAGACACATTGCTGATACATCAGACGCTATATGGCCAAAAGCATTTCAACATCCCTTCTAATGAGCAGGCTCAGCTAGTTCAGCCACATGCAGGTGTGGAAGGTCAAGCAGACATCTATGCCCTGTGCATAGACAAACCCTGGCAGAATGGGTCATGTGGAAGAGCTCAGTCACTTTCAACATGACTGTGGCCCCCAGTAAACTGCAAATCCGTTATTGTGAAGTGGAGATCTCCAAGCGGCCTTTGGAAGCAACGCGAGGACTGTTCATCGGAGTTCCATGAAATGGGTCCCTATGCCCCAGGAGCTGCAGACCAGCTCTCAGTCGGTCACCCTGTGCAATGCCGAGCATCATTTGGAGGGGTGTGAATCCCAGTGCCATTGGAATCTGGAGCAGTGGGAACGGGTTCTCTGGAGTGATGAATCATGGACCCTTACCCAGGAGTCTGATGGACCCCTCTGGGCTTGGTGGATGCCAGGAGAACGCCCCCTGTCTGAATGCACAGTGCCTATGGTAAAGTTTGGAGGAGGAGGTCTGTTTGGTGGGCGGCATAGCTCAGGAGGCAAGGCGGCCATTTAGCGGGGTTCGATCCACAGTCCTTACAGAAAGTGTGTCGAAGTGTCCTTGAGCAAGACTCTGAACCCTTAACTGCTCAACTCCTGAGATGGAATGGTGACCCGTCCAAGGTGTTCCCCTGCCTTTTGCCCAACAAGTGCTGGGATAGGCTCCAGCAGTTCTGTGACCCGATATTGGATAAGCAGTTACTGATGGATGGATGGTCTGGGGCTGTTTTTTATGGTCTGCACAAGGCCCCTTAGTTCCAGTGAATGGGAGCATTAATGCTACAGCACGCAGTGACATTCTGGAGAAAAGCCTGCTTCCAACTTTGTGTCAACAGTACGGAAAAGGCCCTTCCCCGTTTCAGCAGGACAATAGGCCGTGGACACATTGAGCTCCATCGAGACATCTTTTGTCCTGTTTGGTGTGAAGAACATGACTGGCCTGCACAGAGGCCTAACCTCAACTGCCATCGCACACCTTTGAGGAGTTGGAATGCTGACTTTGAGCCAGATCGTTCCCCAGCATCAGCACCCGACCTCACGAATGTTCATTTGGCTGAATGGGAGAGAATTCTTGCAACCACGATCCAAAACCTAATGGAAAGCCTTCCCAGAGGAGCAGAGGCTGCTATAGCAGCAGGGGGGGTGGGGGGCTACTCCATATTAATGTCCATGGTTTTGGGGATGAGATGTTCAACAAGCACATATGGATGTGATGTTCTGATGTCCACATACTTCTGGCCATGTAGCGTAGTTGGGGAAGATTTGGCTGGAGTTCAGTAAAAACTGACATAAAATGTGAAAACCGATGACACAAAAGCCAACCCCATAAACTTTTACATGCACAATTTATGACTGAAAACGGAGCTGAACGAAAGCCTTGGTCAGAGATGCTTGTAATATGAAAGTAGAGTTACTCCAGGTAGTGAGGCAGACGAGCCGTTCTATAGGTCTTTCGGTGTTGATCATCAGGAGAGCAACACAGAGATGCGAAAGCATCTGCTGATGTGCAGCAGGTGTGCTAAGAGGTCACTCTGATGGCATCGGCCGGTCAAGTCTCTAACGTCTCACTGGGGAAAGAGTGAAGATGAGTATCCGGGTTTCTTCCTCCAGTCCAATAAACTATCAAACGGTTCGTTTGGAAAACAGCTCGAGTTGTTTGGAGGCTACCTGTCTACTGTTCAGGGTCTGCCTCTTCAAATAATGACAAGGCCTCTCTAGAGCAGTGGAATATCCAAACATCGGTATTAAGGGTCTGTATTTTTCCCTGATAACGGCTTTGAATCGAAACCAAAAGACAGGGAAAGCTGATCCAGTCTTTCCCATTATTCTTAGGTTACCTATGAATCAGTGTGACTCCTGGTCTCAGGAATGCTGGCAGGCCGACATGAAAAGCTGTGGTCTGTGAATGGTGTGCAGCACTGAGGATGGTGAACCAGGGGGATGGTTTGAGACATTAACAGTCTTTATCTGCTCCCACTCAGAGATCTATTCAGGGGGAAAATAATCTCAGCAACATCCGCAGCCAAGCCTTATATTTAACATCATTCTGACTGCCACACATACTGAGACCCTTTGTTAGACCTCCCAGCACACTCACACAGCATCATGTCAGTAGGCTCTTTAAATAGCTGTCACATTGTATTTGAAAAGATACACATCATATGCAGGACTTCTAGATTACAGGCTATAGCAACAACAACAACAACAACAACAACAATAATAATAATACAGGTTATGTTATTTTAAACATCCAATAACTGAAAAAATGTAGATGCAAGGCATATTCATGTAAAACCAGTTTGTAACTTAGGGTGTAGTGGTTCCTGAATGCATGATTTTTTTTAAGTCAAAAAAAGAAAAATATTCTCACTCGGTGGATGAAAAATATCCAATCTGGAATTTTACAGGATAATTCAGCACATCTTACCTAAAGCATTGAGAGCCAAATCTCTAAAAAGCCAGTGTAACTGACACCATCTGTTCCACTACTGTTAATATCAGCCGCCGTAGAACTGGAGAGTATATGTATACAGAAGCTATCCATCCAACCTGTCCCCCGCTTATCTGAAGTCTGGTCACTGAGCCGTGCTGTAGCCTATCCCTGTGCTCAATGGGTAAAAGGTAAGGAAACCCCTGGACAGGTCGCTATTCTATCTCAGGGCTTGAGCAGTTAGGGGTTCAGTGTCTTGCTCGATGACATGCTTTCTGCAGGGGCTGGAGTTTGAACCACCAATCTTCCCATTACTACGTGGTTGCCCTAACTCCTGAGCCATCCCATTTTAGGAAACCGAGACTGGTAGCTCAGTGCTCGTCAAAGCCGAAACAGACAGCATTCTTTCAAATAGTACTATAATGTTTGCATGAGTATTGTGTTCGCCGATATGATATTCCATAAAGATTTGTACGTTCAAGTGAGATGTCATTTTGTGGGACAAGGTGTCTTTTTTTTGGTAAGGGGTAGATGCATCATCAGGACTTGAGACTCCTGTTGTTCCAGAGCAGTACAGAGCTCTTCCCTGGGACACCTCTGGGAGGAAATTGACTCTACATTTAACTACTGATTTTAAACTATTGCGGAGCACATACTACAGCAATGTGCATCTTCTCATGCTTCTACTATAGTTACGATCACTGGCTGGCTACTTGGTTGGCGAGACCTGAAACGCACCTGTCGCACTGGTCTTTCTATCAAATCAGTCACACACAGCTTGCTGGCACAACCTCCCAAATATGTTGTGCTGGTCAAACAAAGCACAGGTCGAGCATCAAGAGGGCCCTGCATCACCTTCATTGAACCCAAGTAGATCTACGAACCCTGAGTCAAAGAACAAATTTAAATGGATGCATATTTTGTTAGTCATTGGATTGAAAAAGTCTAGTCAGCTACTTGCTACTAGCTAGCTAACATTAGCCAGATGCTCTGAGCAACAGCACATGGGTCGTGGATGGTGCAATAATGTATCATTAGTGAGGGAAATATTAGTTAAAATCTAAACCCCTAACTGCTCAAGCCCTGGGATGGAATGGTAACCTGTCCAGGGTGTTCCCCTGCTTTTCACTCAATGAGCGCTGGGATAAGCTCCAGCATGGCTCCGTGACCCAACTTCTGATAAGAGGTTGATGATGGATAAATGGATTCCCTAAAATGCCAGTACAACAGAGAGCAGAGCTGCGGTCTACTGCTCTCTCCTGTCCTCACAATTAACTTCACTCTCAGATGTCAAGAGAAGCTCTAGGTTATGTATCTTACCTTGTAGCTAAAATTTATTTTCAAATGTTATCTTTGGTGAGAAATTGGAAAGAGTTCTCCAAGGTTGAAGGAGGAATTAGTTGATCATTTCAGAGTAATTGCCTTTTTGCAGGGCTCGAGCAGTTAGGGATTCAGAGTCTTGCTCACGGACACATTGACATGCTTTCTGAAGGAAACGGAGATTGAAACACCAATCTTCGAATTACTAGTTGACCCCCCTACCCCCTGAGATATGCAGCCCCATAAAACAAATAGAATAATTTATATCCGGATCAATCAAATAGCTGTTTTTATACAAATAACCACCATAGATGATGATAAAAGTAAAGATACAATATTTAAATTCGGGACAGGTTACACTACCTTTGGGATGGCTCAAATTATATTTTGGGACGGTTCTGGTACAGTGATGAAAAAAGTTGGTCTGAGGCTCGGTTTATCATTAATAGACATAATTACGACAAGCTTGGTGGACCATAAAGACAACATTTCCAGGGGGATTCAAGGGTTGTATGATTATATTGTGAAAAAGACCCTTTAGATAATACTGAATCATGTTGTGGACATAGTCATTCTCGATCCATGAGTAAATCACCTCTAGGGTTATGAGCTTGGATGTCTCCATTTTGTTTAATTTAGAAGCACCTGTAATGAGGGGCAACATAGCTCAGCAGGTAGTCTGGTCAACCAGTAATCGGTAATTGGTGGTTCAATCAAGGGCCCCCTGCAAAAAGTGTGTTGAGGTGTCCTTGAGCACGACACTGAACCCCTAACTGCTGCCCAGGCACTGCAGGTATAATCGCTGCTCCTATACAATAGGATGGGTTAAATACAGAGAACACATTCCAACGGCCTTGGTCATGTAGCTAATTAAATGATCTCTCTATCTATCTATCTATCTATCTATCTATCTATCTATCTATGATGCTGGTAGCCCCAATGGCATTTGACCATTTCAAATCCCTGGGCACATTCAAACGAAACAGCAGCCATGATGTATCGCCCTTGTGTCCCCATCACTTGAACTACAAAAAAAAAGAAAAGACAAAAAGTTATAATTCGAGTTTTAGCAGCTGATTCTGTAGAACTATTTGTCTTTCATGAGTCTGATCTGTCATGTCCGTTTTCGGTCTTGAGCACACAGAAAACATTATACATTGTATAATTTTGTAATCGGGAAAACTCTTACCCAACAATCACTAGTAAAATTTTGTCAATTCTTCTTGGAAAATGGTAGCATCAAACTGTGGGGCCTGTTAGAGAATGGGTTCCGTATCATTCCAGCTGATAACTGCATCTTTCCATCTGGGGGGAAAAACCCAACTTAAGCATATCATCATTACGTTTGACAGGCCCTGTAAATCAAGTCATAGCTACATGTATGAAAGAAACTCATTGGTGATAAAAGTTTATTAAGCTATAATACTTCTATTTAATGTCAAATCAAGACAAAATGCTTTAGGGAGTAGCTGAGACCATATCTATAGGACAAAACTGCAGACAGCAAATGCATCACAGTCACAAACATGTCAGACCAGGATGTGTGTTTATCAGTCTGCGTGATGCTGAAGAGAGCTCTCACTTTGTGCGGATGCAGTGCTCCAAAGGGGGAATGAGATCAGGGTTGAGCTCTTGAGAGAGAGGGGCCGACATGCTGCAAACTACAAAAAGGAAGAAAACAAAGCAATATTATATTAGTTTCAATGTGCCGATACAGACTGTCAGTCAGGGTGTCAATGAAGTGGAGTTGTGTGATCATAAAGTAAAACAAAACATGTGCTAGGAGTGTCGACCACAGCCCAAAACATGGATCGTTGGCACACACAGTACTGCATACAGATGGTGAGGCGGATCTCCTCCTGCTGATTGGCTAGTCCATCATAGTAGTACAGGTCGAACTCCTGGGCTCTGTGCTGACTGATCAAGACCTCCCTCTGCAGGCTGAACAGCACACTGAAGTGACTTTCACTACACACCACCCAGATGGGAAACCGAGGAGTCTTAAGGTTGGTTCCGACCTTGGGGTAGAGTAGAATAGAATAGCATTGGAGAACTATAAAAATAATTGGGAAAATGTCAATCTGCATTTTAGTAATTCTTGTCTTGCCTTTATCATATCACATAAATAGCTGTGCTGAGTCACAGAGTATATGTAAGTAAAGGTTTCATCTTGGATTTTTTTTTCTAAGATACTGTGGTGAAAATAGGCGAGGTAAAAATTTAAATACTTAGAAATATTTCATTACAATCTATTTGTTATAAATGTCTAACATTGGTATCTTTGGCTAAGCATTTGCTAACACTAGTTAACTTCCAAAATGTAACTATTCCAAGCGCATTTTCACATGTTCCATCAATCTATCCATATGAAGAACTTATAGATAGATAATGCATGGACAGATGTACATATAATTTACTTTTACAAACACACACACACACACTAACACACACACACACACACTCTCACACACACACATATTTATAGAGTAGACTGGTTCATAAAACTGTTAAAATGCTTTCTGTTTATATCATTTCTAATTCCTATTATGCCAGAGTCAGCCAGTGGTTTCTTACTTTTTCTGCTTTTGAAATTTCTATATTGATAGAAGACAACGTTTAATACAGTGCATTCTTACAGTAACCATTATATAAATGCCGTGCTAATCAAGGAACTTCTTTGCTGGATTATGTGTTCCTCTGTGCATTCAACTGTGAGGTATTGCCTTTGTACACAGAGTTGCAGTAATAAAGCCCATTATGCATTGGGCAACGTAGTGGGCCTTAGGTCTACTACATTGGCAGGACTGATTGTTCTCGACAGATTGACTAGTTAAAGTTGACTCATGCAGCACTTTGACTCACCCTACAGATGTTGTAGTGTTCAAATAAGGAGAGAAGGCCAACATCACAGTGACCTTTGATGCCCTTCAGCAGGGTCAGATTGCCATTGCCTGAGTCCAACTCCATGTCATCATCAAAGACGTTGGAGACTGCTCGCCCGCAGAGCAACAGATTGACCAGTTCCTTAAGGGGCAAAAACAAAACCTCAACATCAGCTTTGGCACAGCTGGGTGGAGTTTTACTGAAAGTAAGAAAAGACTGGGGTGGTTCCAGGATATACTGTTATTGTTGCACTTGTGATGTACTATGGAGCTATTCTGCAGCATAGTTGCCTAACTTATCCAGTGTCTCTGAGCAGTCCTATAGATTAACTTGCTTTCGTACAGTCAAACTTTTGGCGGCTAACTGAATTAGTAATTTCGCGATGGCATAGGCTGATTTCCTCCATGTAAGATAATGCGTTGACAGGTTATTAAGTTTCAGTACTAGGGATGGGTACTAAAATCACTGTTAATTGGGCACCAGTGCTAAATAATTAAAGGCCATGGTATTGATATGTTCCCATTGTAATGATTCTGCTATTGATATTGGAGAAATTAAACAAAAGTCCCATTCATTCATGAACATTCTCTTGCACCTTTTATCTCCCCATCTCCCCTTATAAACACCTCGATACCACACAACAAAAGGCTGGGTTCATATGCAAGCTGCAATTAATCACCAACTTACATATGAACCTTTGTGTGTGATGAAACGCTTCTCAATAACCTTCTGATCCAGTTGAACCGATTCACCTTGTTTGTGTTGTTTTTTGCTGCTCTGCACTGAAAACAAGGTCCCGCTTTTCCTTTCATATGCCTGCATGTACTTAAATTTTATTTCTTATTGATATGTTACTTCACAAATGTCGACCAGACACATTCCTAAGCCATTTGGAACCAGGTGTAAGGAGATTTATGACATTATTGTCTAATAGTCTCTCTTTGTATATGGCGTGTGCAATTGGCTGAATTAGCATCACCTGTTTTGATTTGTTGACCTAGGTTTTCGTATTCAGCCCCCTAAATATCAGTACAAGGGATTTAACACTGCGTACTACTGAATGATATATTAATTCTTCTGGAAATTCAAGCAATTCTGATTCTCATTTATAGTCTGAAAACAGCTGCACACAATGAAACCAGACCGCATGCACCCTCCAGTTTGACAGCACACCTGCGTGCAGTACCCATGGGCTCCTATGAGCGTACTGGTTGGAACATCCATATCTTCTCTTATTCTGGGGCAAAAGATAAGACAAAGAAGAATACACCAGTTATTCCATTATTTTGTGCATTTTGTACATATGTGTAGAGTTAAGATAACACCAATTTGTCCATTAAGTCTTTCTCTTTTTAGATGTCTACTAAGTGCCATGTTGTTTACTTGTGAGTTCTAATTTTTTAAAAACCTTTTATCCTCTTTGTTCCACCTGAATCCCCTGAGTGTCCTACTGCTGGGTCAGTCTCTCTGATGACCCTCTAGAACATCAACAGGAAGGAGGAAGTGGTAGCATGTGTCTCCTCCAAGTCACATGACCACTAGCCCTCACTAGTCCACACATCATGGTCTGGTGGGGAAAGCACAGTGCTTGGCCGTCAGAGGAGAATGAAGCAGAGTACTTTCCCTTCACTTAACCAAGAGGCCCAGACGATGGCCAAGCACTGTGCTTTCCCCACGAGACCATGATGTGTAGACTAGTGGTCATGTGACTTGAAGGACTCAAATGCTACGGCTTCCTCCTGCCTGTCGACGCTATAGAGAAGCATCAAAGCAACAGATCCAGCCTTAGGCAACTCAGGGAATTAGGGTAGAAAAAAGAGGATTAAAAAAAAACAACCCAAAAAACCATCAACAACAACTGGTGCACCTGGAGGAAAACCCCACAAAACCAGGGCAAAAAGGAATTTCCAATTGACTAAGACCTGGAACAGATTTGTTTAAAAAAATATCAGGAAGTTTGCATTCTTACCTTTCTATAGATCGAGAGAGAACAGCAGAGATGGTCAGTAACAGGCATCCCAAGGCTCCAGAATCAAACTACAATGACAGGTAAACCTAAATTAAGGCAGAAAATAGGAACCAATAGCACTTTTTATACAGCCATGAATAAGCAGGAATTTGAACACAAACTTTATTTTAGTCACTATACATGCATACAATGAAATTTGTTTCTGCATTTAACCCGTCCTATTGTGTAGAAGCAATGAGCAGCTGCAGCACCCTGGAGGCAGTTAGGGGCTTCAGCGTCTTGCTCAACGACATTTCAGTATGCTCTCTGCAGGGTCCAGGGACTGAGCCACCAATCTTCCAATTACTAGATAACCCGTTCT
>OMLC01047954.1:0-14983 GCA_900302585.1 Regalecus glesne | reverse complement strand
TATATATCTTATAAATCCAATATATCTTGCCATTGCAATATCCTAAAACTCTTTAATTCAGATATCTGCTACTTTTTCTTCTTTTTCCAGTTGTAAACATGCTGAAGCCCGATCTTTGTACCTGTTCCATATTCACAGTGTTACTGACCACTTATCTACTAATTGTTCAGTATATAAAAAGGGCCCATGGGTCTTTAAATTCCTTTAATTCCCTTTCCTACTTAGATGTGCAAATTTTACTATGTTTTGTATTCAAGTGTTTTACGAGAGCAGCCTACTAATCTGTAGTCCCTGCACATGTACACTGAACTAGCAAATGAAAGCTGGCTTAGTCTGTTCTGAATAGTCTCAACATGTCCATTTATACCATACAACCACATCAGTGTACTAGTCTGAGGCAAGCTTAGTGGTTTAAAAAAACAACCTCATTTTGGACAGTTTTACTGAAAGCTGGCTTATTTCTTTTTGGCAGAAAAAGTTTGTGTGCTATTGGGGAAAATATTGCTTCCAGTGGATGCTAGCAGTTATATCACCTCTGACACAGTAAATATTTCTTAGGCTACTAAACACCAGTGTCAACCTGCATATTCGAAAACTGATTTAAAATGCCCCACTGGGAGAACGACTGACGATCTGAAATTGCAACAATTTTGTTGCAGCTGACGATGACCCAAAAACAAAATAAGAGCAGCGTAGCTGTATTATTTTGTATATTGACATACACAACAGATTATGAGCGCTTTAAATCTGTGCAAATGAAGCCTTTTTTCATTAACTTAGGCATTTAAGAGACATTACATTACTTAAAAAGTATAAACTAGGGCCTCTGGCAGTGTAGGGGGTTATGGTGCTGTTCAGCACATCTCTGCGTCACACAGCCGGGTGTTCGAATCCCAGTTGTGCCGTTTCCAACCACAGCTGGAGGTCCATAGTTAATGGGGAATAATTGGCTAAGCCTCACATGGGTATAAGGGTTAGGTTGGATAAAGTATTCTGGGTTCGCTAGGGTCCCCCTTTGGGTCGTCCGGGCCCCATGGTTAAGTGAAGGAAAAGTACTCTGCTTCATTCTCCTCTGACGGCCAAGCACTGTGCTTTCCTCGCGAGACCGTGTTGTGTGAAATAGTGAAGGCTAGTGGTCATGTGACTTTGAGGAGACACATGCTACCACTTCCTCCTTCCTGACGACGTGCTACAGAGGCATCAGAGTGACAGATCTAGCCATAGGCAGCTCAGGGAATTTGGGTGGGGAAAAAAGGGGATTTAAAAAAATCAAAAAAACAAAATACCCTTTATTTCACAAAAACAAATATCAAAGAAGATGGCATTTTTTTAAATGAACGCTTCAACTGTATGATTTAGGGAATTGCAAGCCATTCTCATATTCCTGCTAGGCTAGCCATGTCTCATTTTCATGGGCTACTCTTGGACCGACTGTTGTCACACAAAGCAGATGAACTGCAGGCTTTCATGCACTGGAGGGAAGGACACTCACCCTGCGGACGGCCACCATGTTGTTGCACACGAGCACTCCTCCCACGAACTCTGCCTGAATGCCCTCTCTCAGCAGGACTTGTTTGAAGTCTGACAGACGAGGCTCATTGATGAAAACTGACTGATGGCCTGGAATCTGTGGGTGACACAGGCCATGTTGATGATAATCACAGGTGAAAAGCAGATTTCTAAAAGGCTGACAGGTTCCCTGTCTCAGGTCATCCATCGTTTTGTGAATATCACTGCATTACTTTACTATTGACAAGTATTGTAACTTGGGTATTATTTCAATATTGTTTCAGGTTTATTCTTTCTTATCTTCTTTGCAGTGTAAGCACATTAAAAGTTAAGTTAACAGAAAAGCAAAAAAAGATTTCAACAAACTCCATAATGTCAAAGATCATCTTAAAGAATCTTTGCTTTTGTATCTTCCCTGTTCTCCATTGATAAGACTGGAGTCTATCATCCCTTACTGTTTTGATTGTTGACTGTTTTATTTGGATTCTTCAGTCTCTTTTCAGTGCCACCTCTGGACATCTCCAGCTATGAATCCCAAGCTAAGTTGTCCTTAGAGCAACTCTCTTCTCTTTATGTCTTGATGCATGCTCAATAATCCAGGTATGGAAATCCCAAAAAAGAGGTGAATCAGTTTGATTGGATCAGAAGTTTACTTGGAAACGTTTCCAAATAAACTTCTGATCCAGTTGAACTGATCGCTTATCCTAATCTCATTTACCACGGCTGTCTCAGCTAATTGAAAACAAAATTCCCTCTGAAATTCTCCTCTTACCTCCTGTGGGGGCAAGGGCTCTAGAGTTGGGATGACATCACTTTCTTCTGTCAGCTCCCTCTCATCCTCTCCAAACAGGTTCTTCATGGCACGCTGTGCTGCTGCTGCTGTGGCACTGTGCTCAGCGGTCAAGTCAGGCGGCACATCGACACTCATCTCGCTGTCCTCAGGCTCATCCTTCATGCCTTCCTCTAACAGAACCCCTGTATCCACCTTCACCACTCGCATGTCCAGCACACCATCAATCCAAGCCAGTTCTGTGTCTTTGGCCTTACAGAATTGTAAGGAGCTCACCAAAGAGTCTTTCAAACGCACCTAAAGCAGAACGCGTTACAATAAAAGAAGTGAACAATGATTAAAGTGCAAAGTATTTGGAGTCATCTATCCAAAAGTAAATTGAGATTAGTTTTAATCCCTGAGGTGCATTTTATCTAAAAAGACAGCAGATGGTTCAAATATCATACTTCTGGTTTTAATCTGATTTGTAACAAATAAAAATTGCAAATGGCTTGATCTGTCCGAACAAATTGGCTGACCTGGTAGATATGTGTCTCACTGGTGGCATCCACGGTTTCCTGTAGTTTGGGGGTGTAGACCTTAATCTCCTTGGTAAAAGCTTTGCAAGACTCTGCCAGGTCCAGACTGGCCTCGAGTGGCCCATGAACGATGACCAGCTGTCTAGGTTTCATCTGATTAATGATCTTTTTTATGGAGTCTCCATCAGAGCGTCCCTCGTAGTCTATGTATGTCACTCTGGCTCTGTGAGGAACAAAAAACCCCAGAAGGAAACAAGTGATTGGTACTTCTGATATCTCCTGATATCTCCTGGTTTTTAAAAATTGTTTATCTATCCAGGAGAGATCTTTGAACATGCATATTTTTCAGCACCCCTTTCCTTCACATTCTTACACTTACAGGTTAATACCTATTAGTCGTCAACTACAATCCTTTCTAGGCAAAAACAGTCGAGGTTGCCATGCTCAAGGGTAGAACAGGGCATTATTCCATTTCACATGAATAAGCAAAAAATCTGTAAATGCCAGTGATAAGTTAACTGAGAAAGCCATTATGAGACAATCACTGACCTGATCTCTATACTTTCTAAACTGGAGGTGCATTTGGTGGGTACTACTGAAAGGTCCTGGTCCATGGGCTCTTCTCCATTAGCCAACCCAGCTTCCAGTTTACTTTTTTCCTCCTCTGTGGCTTGCAGTTCAGGAACCAAAAAGTCTTCTGGCCTATGTGTGTAACAATGGTAGTAAAAATAGAGAACTCTTAGATTTTAACATGAGAGAGGGTTTGGATTTAAAATACGTGAATTCGCATAAGCAATATTTAAACAATTTGATTCTGAAAGATATGACACTAATGTACATGTTTTGGCAGATTTAAGTACCTAATGATTTCCCCATACTCGTCCCATTTGATCCTCTCCTCATGTGTGGGGAACATTGGGTAAGACTTCTTGGCCTGTTTGAAGAAGCTACCCTTCCGGCTGCCTTCTCCTTTCATCATCAGATCATGGTGTTTGGTTTTCACTACTGTTGGCTGATCCAAGTCATCCTCGCTGTCACTGTCATCACTGGAGTCAACATCCACCCTGCCACAAAACAAACAAAAAAATCCATCACGCATCAACTATGTTGTGTAGATCCATGTTCTCAAGGGTTTAAGTAAAATCATCGCATACTACTGATTCATTAAGGGTTACTATCATCAATACATGTAATGTAGATGGAGATAGATGGAGATGGGGTCTATTAGTGGGGGGACTAGAGGATTTAGAAATCATATCTAGCTCAAAGGATTCTCAAACTGATTTTCTTAGTTTTGCAACCAAAAATTCAAAGTAAATAAGACTGGTGGCATTACTACACAAGCAACACCTTTACATACCACATATGGAGGGACTTACTCTTTTGCCTGCTCAAGTTTTTTGGCAGCTTCTTTCTTCATTTTCTCTTTTTCGAGGTATTCTTCGAGTTCTTTGCCTTCAAGTTTCACTCGTTTTCTAATCTGTAATGATACAATAAATGAAAGATAGAAACTGTGTGAAAGTGAGTACGGAGATGTATCAAACGGTTTCTTCCAAGACTGAGTGTCTAAAACAGGAAAGGCAGGAGAGGCCCACGGGCAACATGCCACTCAAAGAGATAAATCCCAACAGCCCCACTGTTGTACTGAGCAAGCATCACAGCTGCTTGAGCCCTTGTCTCACCTCCAGATCCAGCGTTTTTTCTCCTGGGTTGTCAATGAGATAGCGAGCCAGGGTCCCAGGTGTGGTACGGTAAGTCAAGATGACAGAGTTCTTGGCATCCTGGCTCCACTGGATGAACAGCTCTCTGGAGAAACCAGATTCCAGATCCGGTTGGCTGCACAGCACCACTTTTGGGCTCGGCACCCGGGCCAGGTCTGCCAAGCTGTGGCACAAGGACAGGTGGCGGAACTGGAACGGGTTGTTTCTCTTGTCCTCGAAACACCTCATCAGCTTGTCACTCATCCACTCTACCTGTAATGAGAAACGAGGTCATCACTTTGGGACACTGAAAAAGAAATTAAAGCATGGGTAGTATTGAAAAGAAACAAAGAAAAAAGTCAACCATTGAGTCACACTGTCCAGTGTGCAATTTATGTGACCTGACACATTGTCATTTGTCTCTTCATTAATGCTGATAAAATTAAATCTGTTCACAATCAGTTCCTTAATCCTGATCAGATATAGAATTAACTGTATATATAAACAAAAGACTTAATTTATGTCAAAATCTTGAGGTGATACTTTTAACTGACTTTACTTGCATATATCTGCCATATTGTAAGTGTGTATTCTTATTCTATTTAGTTCAGAGTTTTTTTCCCCTCAGCTACCCTCTGCAGCTTCTTACATTAATTTTACCATTTGAAGCACAGCACCACATTATAGCTTCAAGCAAATTGCATCTACACTCCCTGCATGTCTTTTTTGACATGGAGAGATCATGCAAACTCCACACAGGGAGGACCTGGTATGGGATTTGAACCTGGACCTTCTTACTGCGAGGCAACAAATGATACCTGCTGCGTTACCGTGCCATCTTCTGATCTTGTTGCACATAGTCCAGCCCTCTTACCCTAACTAGAGTCCATATCCAGTTTAAGTACAGTTGTACACATGTATATACGTATATGTACAGGCACTTGGCCCATTTCCAAACAAATGTTCATAGTTGCCCTTGTAGAATTTCTTTATTTTTACATTATTTTGATATAGTATTTTATATTATATGCATCTTTCATTTTGCTAGATATGTCTTTTCAATAATTCTTATTCGGTTTCATGTAAAGCACTCTATATTTAATGTACAACATTTTCTATTTATCAGTTGAATTTGAGACCTGTGACTTGGAGAATTCGACCACGTTGTAGCTGACGTTATTGAGCAGAGCCAGAGAGTAAACACCCAGTCCAGCATCCTTTGTCCTCCAGATCTGGTCTAAAAGCTGAGCCAGCTCCAAAACACGGCCAGCTGTATCCACAGCAATAAGAACATTGCCATCACCACGGAGGGTTTCCATCACATTAGCTTTAAGTGGGGAAAAAAGGGAAGTTAAACTACTGACTTTTTACAAATGGCATGAGTATTTTTTTTCTAAATGAGGGGGGATATCAATGATATAAAGTAGATTTACAAGTGACAAGGTGAGCTTGGTATGGCATATTTCATATAGAAAAACAATTAAAAGTACTTTATATAAGGTATAAAAAGATACTAACAAAGAAATATAGAAGGACATAATGACATAAAGATCAAGCGTCGACTGACTGACATAGCAGAGACACAAGTGGTTTACAATCCAGGTGTCTTTCAAGGACATGTAAGAGGTGTTGGGACACTTAGAAGTACACTGGAAAAAGTACATGAAATAACCTTTGAAATGAACTGATAAAAAAATATTCAGGGCACATGAATTTAAACAAAACACATTAGATTTTTAAAAAATAATTTGAAAACCGACTCACTGAGAAGCTGCTCATCCCTTTGTTTGCGACGGGGCTGTACATATGTAGCATTAAAAGAGTCTGTAATAAGTAGAGAGGGGCGACTCAGACTTTCCAACGTACAGCCATTCAAGTGGCTAGAATAGAAACAGATTAAAAGATTATGACATGTAAAAAAAAACGTGTTACACAAACAAAAAAGGTATGATTTGTAGACCTGGCAATCTGCTTACATCTCTCTCTTGTGGTTGAAATCCACTGCATAGACAACCTCTTCCTCCCCATCCTTCACAATTTTCCAAATAGTACCTCCAATCATGTGACCAGCTGGAAGCGGGGTGATGGACAGGCCATGTCCTTTCCCTGTCAGGCAAAATAAAATAAAAGTAAAAATCAGTTCATTTCACGAGGGTGACTTCAAAGCCATTATCATCTTCAACTCACTGACCTTTCAAATTGACAATCTGAGAGTATTTCAGCTGCTGGATTTTGTCAAAGGCACTGTCTACATCATCAAGGGTGAACAGGGTGAAGTCTTCACTATTGTTTCGAGACTAAATGAAGAGGCAACAAAGAATGAGGAAGATATGCATTCAAGCCTTGTTAAAAAGTGACCATGAGAGCATGTATTACATTTACCAAAGTATCACCTCACCTGGTACAGATCATACATGAACATCTGGCCCATTTTGTAGACTGGTATAGTGGCATAGATTGTGCAGTTTAGACCAAGCTTCCCAACAGCATACGGAAGAGCTCCAAGATGTATTGGATCAGGGTGGGAGAGAAGCACAGCATCAACCTGGTGAACATATCTATGGGACAAAGGAACATCATAACAATTTACCTGCTGTTGCTTGAGTTCAGAAGATCAGCAAACTTAATGGTGGTCGGATGGCGGGTATTACTGATACCTTTTCATTGCATCAATAATATCCATGGAGAAGTTCTCATCCCACCCACAGTCCAGCAGAAAGCGGAACTCATCCACTTGCAGCAAGTAGCACAGGGCTGACTCCTCCTGAACGCCAGACACAGCTGTCAACTTGATAATGGACGTCATTCTCCTCAACTGTCATGCTGTACCAACGAAAGTTTCAAACAAAGATAAAAAATTAGAAACACACGTGTTAACTTCAATAGCATATATCAATAGGATTCGAAAAAGGCAATGAAGAAGTTCATTAAATAGCAAAATATGGAAACTGGCCAAAAATATCAATTTCAAAAAGTCGAACCTACAGTAACGTACAAAACCAACCAAAGCTAATGTAATAAACGTGATTAATTAGCACTAGATAGTAACGACGGTAGATCCCATATCTGGACATATAAGTTAATAGTAAAAGTGAGGCAACATCGACTCATTGAAATTTGGTTTGGCTAACTAGCTAGAGTTAGCTCACTGGTTCAATGGAATATGAATAGTCTTTTTGCTAGCAAAGATGACCAGCTAGCATTAGCAAAGTTAGCATGCTAGGTACACTTCAACACGTGTATTTGAGTAACTTTGTTTAAAAAGCAAGAGCAACACACCATATGTTTAAGAAAATTTAGGTTTACACCTCCTGAAAATGAAACAGATTGACGTGAACGGCCAGTAATAACAACATTACGACATTTCCCTCGCAATAGGAGCTCCGGCTTTAACAACCAGACATGTTTGTAGCTCATCGGGGCCGCGGTTGCTAAGCGGTGGAACGCGCGCGTCAGGAAACAACGCAACAGGTGTCGCCGATTCGATTCCAACGCGGGACGTCAAGAACGGAACCCGGCCTTAATTCACCATGGAAGCCGGAGGCGACGACAAAATGAGGATAGAGACGTTTGTCGCTCATCAGGGGTGAAAGGTTAGTGGATTGTACCTTCAAAGTCTCACTACGGTGGTGTGAATAAAAAATATATGAAACATTTTGTTGTAAAATGATACAAAATGGCAAGCCATAGTTCAATAAATTTATTTAACGTCTTCAGATATTCTCAAATGTATTAAAAACTTAAAAGAGTCACTAAAGGTGGAAAAATAGGGGTAATCTTTTACAGGAGATTACGTTTTGTTTCCTTAGTTGGTTGCGTCCGATGTCCTCTGCCTGGTTCGAGAACAGTGAAAGATTGGCTACGCTTAAGGTAATGACCATTTTAGTTACATACATAATGTTTCATTTCCTAACGAGTAATTATGTGATTTAGCTGTATAATGCATGCCAACGTAAAGTGGTTGTAGAATTTATTGTAAAGCATTTCTGGAAATAGTTATTGATTGTCCAGACTAACGCTAATGCTAACCTGTTAGCTAGCTTGTCAGCCACTGATGTTTTAGAGACTCTTCGTTGTCATTGTAAGTATATACAATGAAACTGTTTGGCAACTCAGAAACTAGCAGCAACAGAAAAATGAGACAAAAATAAAAATAATAAATATTCGAAAAATAAGGCAAATAAACAGGATGGATATGATGTGGCGGTGTCCTCTATCTACATCTAATAAGGCACTTGTGTGAGTCATTTTAGAAAAGGCAAAATTATAAAAGGCAATTTTGCATGGCAAAGACCCCATTTCCCAACAGCTATATGGGTGGTTGTGTGGTGATGGAGGCTTTTGCTAGTTAGGATTTTGATGGTCCTATATCTCTTCCCTGATGGCAAGGGGACAGGCTATGACCCGATGTTGCTAGTCTTCTTATGTTGAAGGCCGCCATACAATATTTCCATGTTTGGGGACACAATTACCTCCCTGACTAAATTCTTCCGGTTGTTAGCAGTACCGTTAGCATACATTACTGCTGTGATAAGACCTTGCTGCATATTAGATGGCATACGATTATGGGATGGGTGCATGCTGTATGTGATAATGTACCTCTTTTTTAAGTTAAATTTTTATATTTCTTGTGGGACTGCTGCAATGATATCTGGTGCTCTGTAGCTGTTCCATGCTAGCTATTTCCAGTGGTAAATATGTCTTGATCAATGGTCCATTTCACAGACATCACAAAAAAGAGTTGAATCAATTCAACTGGATCAGAAGTTTATTTGGAAACGTTTCGTCACTCACCAGGTGACTTCTTCAGTCTGAGCTGAAAACAACCACCCCCCTATTAACAGTACATTGATACCACACAACAAGAGGCTGGGTTCATATACAAGTTGGGTGATCAACTGCACATTCAATGGCAATGAACATCATTCACAAAGGATTGGGGAACTGATTCACCTCTTTTTTGTGATTTCCATACCTGGATTATTGGGCATGCATCAAGACATTTTACCAACACATTCTGATGGAGGCAGATTGTGTTGTTACAGTTACTAGAATAACCCTAATGTCCTGCAAATCTGACTACATATCAACGTCAACCATAATAATTAACGTTAAACAATTTGACGATGTTCCTATGCAACTTTTTTATGATATTGTATTTAAATATTGACATGAAATCATGAAACTGTTAACATACATAAATTAAAGTTTTTGGTGCTAATATATAGAAACGGATTTCAATGAGCTCATTAGAGAATAAATCATTATTTTCTGCTATAGATAAAAAAGTTTGCTCAGGTTTTTGTTTTGACTGCTCCTGTTTTGTTTCTGTAGGAATCATGACCAATTTCGCAGCATTTGTGCGTGAATACTGGGTGAACATATTGGTTCCCCTTGGTTTTGTGATAGGAGCATACATGGACAGACAACAGGATCAGAAACTGACTGCTTTCAGAAACAAAAGTGTTTTATACGGCAGGTAAGGACAAAAGAAGTAGTTCAATGACTACGAAGAACGCAGGGAATGAAACATCAATCTCTAATAATTAAACGACCGCCCAACCTATTGAGCTATGCCACCCTTTAACCACTTGATGCATAGCATAATGAAAATTTCCAATCTTTTCATTTCTTAACTGAAAGAGTATAAGAAAATAAATTTCTGGGTTTGATACTTGAAAATATAACTTGGTGGAAATCCTCATAAGATATGTGAGAACAAAAATGGTAAAGAACATTGGAGTACTGGAAAAGGCAAGGCATTGTGACTCATAAAGGATTGTACATTTTTATTTGTACATGTTAATTTGTACTGCCATATTTGAACAACTACAAAAGTAACCTACAATCTTTATGTATACTACAATAAAGAGCAATAAGGATAGTAAACAATGTGGGATTTTGGGAACATTTTAACAAACTTTTTTTATTCACAAGCTATGAAGTTCTTGGATGTGGTAGAATTTAAGACTGCACAAAAGCTGTACGAAGTAATATATAATCTACTTCCTCACAGCAGACAATTGTTCTCAGAAAGACGGTGTTGAAATTCAACAAGAATTTTTTTTAGAAACACTGTGTTCATACCACTCGCAAAAATATTTCTAATTATGGGGTTGATGTGTGGAATGGTTTAGATGAAGAGCTCGAAGAAAGCATGTTTGAATCTATTCAAAAAGAGTTACAAAAATACCTTTAGAGGTACAATGACTGACACCCTTGGTGGACGCTGTTGTTTTTGGAAAAGTTTTTTAAAATTGATTTTGATTGAGCCATTTCTGAGACCGATATTGAGATACTCTGATGTGTGAAAGTAAGTCTATTTTTCAAGTTTATTGAACATTGGAAAGTTGTCAGGAAATTAGAAGTTTCAACTTCCTCCTGCTCCTTTTCAAACATACATTTATTTGATTCTTTATTGATAATCAATTTTGTTAAATTCTTTTGGTTTTATTATTCATCTTTTTTCTCTGTATGCCTGGTCTTTTTTTTTCTTTAATTCCTATGTTTGAAATAAAGACATTTGATTTCATCTTCAGGGAACTGAAGCCTGGCGAAGAAGTCACCTGGAAGTAGAACATCCAACCCTGGAATGTTAACTGTCCCACCGTCCTCGAGCTTCATCATCTGTTGTGTGAACAACGCAAGGTGGCCCTTGAGTCACATTATTTGACCATCATTGAGTTGTATCAACCATTAATAAACATGTCTAATCAAAACACGCCACACATTCAGTTCAGTGTATTTTTTTTAATGTGTTAAAAGAAAAAAGCTGATTTACAGAAATCTGTCATTTGATGATGAAGGGGACGGTAAATTAATAACTATGCATGAGCTTATGAAGAGCAATTGTCACCAGAAATACCTTTATGGGCAGTGGGCAGCTGCAGCGCCTGATAGTAGTTACCGTTTCAGTGTCTTGCTCAAGGACACTTCAACGCTCTTTCTGAGGAAGCTGGGGATCTAACACCAATCTTCCAATAACTAGACAAACCCACTCTACATCGTAAGCTATGCCAACTAGAAAGTTGAACCGGTTCATCAGGACAAAACATTTAATGGAAGAAATGTTTCATCGCTCATCTGACTGCAGGTATCTCCAACCTAATCTTGCACTAAACAAGCCCTGGTTAAATAAACACTGACCAAGAGGATGGCACTACCAAGAGGATTGCTCCAGCATCCTTTGTACCGTGACCCTCTGCACTTGTTGTACATCCCTCTGGATAAGAGCGTCTGTCAAATGCTTGTAATGTAATGTAAAAGAGCGAATGCGTCGGACCAGAACTGACTCCACAATCTCTACCCATCTACAAGCCAATGGCCACTCTTTCAAAGATATGGATGTGCACATCCTTGATGGGGGAGGAATGCATGTTTGAATTGGGAGTCAAAGAGGACATATATCTGAGGAGGGACCGACCATCCCTGAACTGGGGGTCGGGGGGCTAAGAGTACTCCAGTTAATGAGTAAATAGCATTTTAAACCAATCATTGGTTTTTGGTTATGCAACAGTGCTGTTTATAAGGGTGGGGATACCTGTAGTCAGGTGAGTGACTGAAGATGTCACTAAGATGAGCAATGAAATGTTTTCCCCAATGAATATCGTCTCCAGATGAACTGATTACACCATCTGTGTCACCAGAAATATGAGTTTAAAGCCTCTTTGTACAACTCTAATTGCAATCCAATTATGCAGCTGCCGGAACTGAAAATGTCTACGTCCATTACAGAGGCTCCGCGGTGTGGATAATCCCTCTCTCGAACAGCAGCTCAGTCAAAGTGATCTGCAAACAAAAATGAAATTTCCATGAGATCTGGTGCACCACTCGAGATAATAAAACCATTGGCATTAAAATAACCCCTACGTACCCATATGCTGAAACATGGCTTAATTTATCAGAAATTAGGGTAGGTAAAAGCAGGCATGTTGTTGGGGTTACATTGAGGGACAGGATTAGTAGCTCGGAGGTTGCAGAAAGGGTGGGTGTAGAGTCGATAGAAGAGTGGTTAAGGAGACAGCGTTTGAGGTGGTTTGGGCATGTGTTGAGAAGAGGTGAGGATACAGAAGTGGGTAGAGTCTTAACAATGGAAGTGGCAGGAACGCGAGGGAGGGGACGACCAGCGAGGCGATGGAAGGATGTGGTTGAGAATGACATGAGGGTGATGGGGTTGGAGAAGGGGATGGCAAGCGATAGAGAGACTTGGAGGAGACGAATCCATGGACCGGTCAACCCCCGCTAGCGGGGAAAACGGCCGGAATACAAATCCTGTTTGTTGTTGTTGTTGGGGTTATCCAATAGGAACCTTGTACCAAATCTGTGGTCAATTTAGGCCCATACAGGTCTCAAAAAGACCAGTTTTATATGTAATCTCAGAACCTCCACACACTCCTCTGAATACTGACCTGACCATCACTCTGCTAGTTTGAGCAGACTATGAAATTGCTTATCACATTTCAACAAATCCAATTTTGAAAATGTACCTTGTCCTCCGGTGAACCACATGGTAAACTTCCAACCGTCACAAACTTAGGATATGAGTGGATCAGAAACTCAATGGCATCAGTGTGCTAAAAGAGACACCCGAAATAAGTACGAGTGAACCAATATCATATTGAACAATGCAAAGAAAACAAAGTGAGAGTTTGATGCATGTGTCAAACAATTTTCTTACCTCTGTTTTTATTTCAATACTCTTCAGTTCATCTTTGTGGTAAACTCTGGAGTTTTCAGTGGTGTAGTATAAATGTACTACCTCTCCATCACTACATAGCCTAAATAGACCAAGAGAAAGATTGGTTTGCAAGTGTCAAACATTGAGAATATTTTTCGGCTTTGATGCTTGATGGAAGGGGGAAAAAAAAACAATGATGAGCCTCCAAGTAAAATGGTCCAACAGAAGCATTGCAATGACAAAAACAATAGATTGGCAATAATCTCAAACTACTCAGAGAAATCACACTAAAAGTAGTATTAGGGTTAAAAATACTCTTATCGAAGAGTGAGAGGTCTGGTTTACGTGTCATGATTAGTCCCAACATGGGGATGGCTGGATGCCCTTCCTGACGCCCCGTGATGGGCTCAACCTTGCTGCCTCTAGCTCATCAGTTCCAGAAGTGTGCAGTCTACCACTGAGCTACTGTGGTCTGCTACTCTTAAGAGAAACTGACTTTTTAATAGAGATAACAGACACGTTTTCATCCATTACAATTTCCGTGTTGTCCTTGAGGAAGACACTGAACCCTTAACCCCTCCCCGAGTGCCACATGGTGGCTGCTCACTGCTCCTATGCAATGGGACGGCGTAAACACAGATAATCGCAAATTTCTCCTCGTGGGATTGATAGAGGAATCTAAAATTTAAAAAAAGCTTTTGTAACATTTGGAATTCACAAATGTGTCCTTATCTTTGCTTTGGGCCAACAATCTAGGGACATTAGAGCAGTCAAGAGTTTATATGCTTCATAATTCTGCTGACTAATTTTTGTGTGGACATAAATCATCCTTTGCATTGCTGTCCGGTTGCCGAGAGGCAAGAAGTTACAAGAACTTTTGTTTTCAGGTTGATGGTACAAAATCCATACGAGGGAGAGGTAGTATGCTGGATAATGACATTCAAAAACTTTGGATCGAACCAATTTATCTTTGCAAGTTCTGAATTGCCAAGTGTTCCCAATATGTTCTTCCTGCAGGCACAGATCTTTTATCTGAACACCATCTGCTTGGAACTCCTAATGGGTTATGATACTGCTCCTGTTCCCCCAAATACTAGTGGACAAGGTAGTCGTTTCCTAGGATTGAAATGCTGAAAACATGTTCTCATTCCTACTCGCAAAAGCAGGGCCAAAGTTCGAGTCACTTAAGAATTTACAAGCAGCTATGAGCAATTTCCTACACAGAGATACTCGATAACTACATGTAGATCAACATGTGTGACAAAATCAGGGAAGCCACCTATGCGAAGCATCCCAGATAAAATGAACAGATTCAGAGTTGTGTATATAGGTAATGCAGGCATCCCCACATGAGCACCAGGGGCTTATTTAATACAAGGCCTGCTGTAGCAGGGAGTACTCTGAAGATGGATGGCAGTCAGCGTGCAGCAACATGTAAAACACCAAGCAGGATACAGTAGAAAGTGACAGGTGGCATATAGCTCTTTTGATACCCACAAGCATTTCATTTATTACTCACAAAAAGAGGTGAATCTGTTCAGCTGGATCAGAAGTTTATTTAAAAACGTTTCGTCACTCACCAGGTGACTTCTTCAGTCTGAGCTGAAGGCAAACATCCCCCTCCTTTTAAACGGTACCTTGATGCCACACAAGCAACAAATGTTTATGAATGCTTTTTCAGAGCTTATTCAACAATGAAGTCCACCCAGCTTTTTATCAAAAGACTGGATGTAAGACTACAGTATTTTGGGAAATTGGCGCTGGGTAGAGCACCTCATAGCCTCACCAG
>OMLC01047951.1:0-19822 GCA_900302585.1 Regalecus glesne | reverse complement strand
TATATAATAAAGGGGTAAAACTCAACTGGACACACTTAAATTAAACACCTTATCAACGGATGCATGTACCACCTGTGACAGGCTGCTGAGAAAAATCACCAGAGCACAAATAACAAAAACTGATTTGGCCGGTGTATCTATCAGCTACTTCTCAGGGGAAAGGGTTACTCACATCGTAAAATGTCCACAATCAGCTCCACATCAGTACTCAGCTTCTTGATGTGGTCTAGGTTGGCCACTGTCACAATTGGCACGTACTGGTCACTGTCCATCTGAGAGATGAGGTACATGTCGCTGGCCAGGTTCTCCCTACATTCCATACAGAGGAGGACAGGAGGTTGCAGTGATCGACAGGCCTTCAGGAAGTGGCTCAACTGGAAATTCATTTTGAATTTGAACCTTTTTCGTTTTCATTCTGTTTAAATCAGAGATGGTTAACCATCGACCCATACTGGCTCACACAGTGATGGCTGAAAGCCCCTGGTATAACCAGTTTTCTAAGGGTAGCTTCTGTGATCAACTTTGTTCAAGGGTACTTGGTCAAAGAGCATTAGCTGATGGTGAGGAGAAGGATTTCTCATCCAATTATCCCAGCTAGACTTTTGTTCTCTGTTGTGAAGGACTAGTAATTCTGAAGACACAAAAATGCTGCTCAGCTTTCTAGATCAAGGCCCCCTCCCCTACCTAGCCTCTGCACATTCTTGACCATGCCTGTAGGATGACTTTGTACAAGGAAATTGCAATAAAAGTTGAATCCATTCATCTGGATCCATTGCTCTTTACATCCACTGACTCAACCACAATGTTATCTCCACTATGAGACAAGTCTTACATTTAAACCACTCCTCTGACATCCACATGGAGGAGGGACAGAGAGAGGAGAGAGTTTGAGAAAGTAATACTGCAGTACTACAGTTGTTAAAGTAATTCGATGCACCAAAGCCTGTTAACACTTGGTTTGTATTTTACATTTTTCTTTTTATTTATAATTATTATTCTAAAATCAGATCCATTTAAGCAATGTAAAAATACTTGCTTTGTGCATTCAAAAAAAGCAGACATCGTTAGCCCACATATAGCAAACATTTAGGTTTGTTATTTGTATTAATATTGATGACTGAATAAGTCATCAATATTATATAATATTGAATAAAATATAAACAAAACACCTTTATATTATTGATTCACCAATGGATTAAAGAAATAATTGAGATTAATCAATTACCAAAATAGTTGCTAGTTGTGGCTCTAAACTACACCATCTGATTTCACTAATAAGTACACCTTCAGCCAAACAGGTTAGAGGTGTTTCGGGATAACGGTTTGTGTAGTGTTTGGTTGGAATGAAACCCAGTATATCATCACCATTAATATGTATGGCCTTCCATGGCACATAGTGGAGTACCACTGCTTAAGAGTACGAGTTGCATATGAGTTGGTGTTGTGAGTGTGTGAATTCACTGTGGAGTTTGGAAAAAGGATTGTGACATGTCCTGTGTTGGGCAAATGCTAACTATCAGAAACTCTCACCTGGAAAGACAGAACTCCAGTGTCTTCTTCAGGTGCTCCCTCAGGCCCTCCTGTGGGTTCTCTGGTTGGGTTTCACTGCCTGCTGACACAGGGGGGAAAACATATCTTTAAGGTCGAATATCTAAATAATTTGCATTTGGTAAAAATAAAGCTACAATCCTTAGGATTTAGATAACACTGGCAAACGTTAACTTTGGCAAACAATAACACGGCAAACCCTAAGATTTGCAAATGAGAGGAAGTGATGTTGTGTCTAACAAGCAGTTATGAGAAGCTGGTAGAAGACATTCACCATCATCACATGGGAAAAATCAGGTTCTACCAGCTATTTTTGTTTGGCAGTGGGGAGGTGCTGACACAAAACCATTGCTGACTGATGTATTTTGAATGGCTCCCTGAGGTTTAGAGTGGTCACACTCCATGGTCATTTCCAGTATCACCAGAGGAGTCAGAGATTAACAAAAAAATACTATAAAAAAAAGACTGCGGCTACAAAGTAAACCTTCGGGTCAGCCCTCTTTAAGAGTGGGTCTTACAGCTAGGGAGACCTTCAGCTGAATCAAGGCTCAAGACATTCATTCTCAGTCTGGTTATACAAGTACACTTGTGTGAAATTCTTTGGCTGGTAGACTTCGTTACAGAAATATACAAGATAAAGATGAGAGAGATGTCACCATTAGGCCCCATGTTGTGAGGGTGGACATGGACTTTGTTGGAGCTTGGGGGGATTAAAATGGGATGTCCTTCCTGACCCCCTGTGATGGATTCGAAGCGGCTACATCTGGCTTGTCAGTTCCTGAGCACAAATTCTACCGCTGAGCCAATTGATTTCTATTATGTGAGGTTGACATTATGGATTTACAAATAATAATACATGTCTCTGACAAACAGAGGTTAAAAATGTTATTACAGGTAGAATATACCTTGTTCTTTGAGAGGGTTACCCAGGCGATAGAACAATCAATGTCTCTGTCTACCAAAGACAAAATGAAACGTCTTAAAAATGTTAAATTCTCTAAATGGTTGTTTTTAAACAGGGTCCAAATAGAGCACTGGCTCAACAGAATCTTCCCCTCTTAAGATGTAGAGGTTGTCCAAATACACCTCTCCAGTGTGTGTATTGACATGGGATTGAGCCTGTGTTCTTCATCTTACATGGTGCTCTTCCTTTGACTGCTATGCCTCCCTGCAGCTAGGTTTGCAATGAGTTTGTTTCAAAGGCAACGACTAAGCAAGGCCCTGCCATTAAATGTATTTACATGGCTGCTGCATTTTAGAAACCATTTGGTAATATGCTGATTAGACAGCTGAATTTGGATCCAAACCTCTTGTAAACCAGAAAAAAATAAAAATAAATAGAACTAGCAATAATAATAATTATTATTATTCATTAATTCATTCATCCATCCTTAACTGTTTATCCACATTCAGGTCAGGGATCTGCTGGAGCTTATCCCAGTGACCATTTGGTAAAAAGTAGGGAAAAACCCTAGGCAGGTCACCATTCCATCTCAGGGTAGGCATTGGTATTAAGACTGAATGCCTATCTGATCTCCCAAAGTGGGTTTGATCCCACAGCCTCTAGCTTGTTAGTTCCTGAGGTATGCACTCTACCCCTGAGCTACCGCAGCCCCTATAAGAATAACAATAATAATAATAGTAATCCCCTTTATAGTGACACTGGATATTAATGAATATCTAGAATTAAATACACCAGATTTAGCTACCAGGCTAATTTTTATCTGTTGTCCCAAACAGTTAGGAGTTCGGTCTCCTGCTCAAGGACAATTTCTGAAGAAACCAGAGATCGAACCACCAATCATCCAATTATCAGAAAAACCTCCCCATACCACCCCTGTAAGAAAATCATGTTGACACAACTTTCTGTCACTTGGCGGGGGTGCTGACAACTTTGATCTTGATTAGGGTGGCAGGTTTGAATCCACCGCGGGGCGTCGGCAAGGGAATCCAATCTTAATCCCCCAAGATCCACCCAAGTCCACCTCCATAACATGGGGACTAATTACGACACATAAAATTGATCTCTAGGGTGGTAAGTTACACTTTCCTGGGTCAATCTTAACACAGCATTGTGTTGACTAAACCTCACCACCATATACCCATCCTAACACAGCAATCGGCCAACAGCCAACCCCCACCTGTGTGTGCCATGTCCTGCCCAGGCTCAGGGTACTCTGTGTAAGTTGGGTCAGAGCACTGCAGGGTGACAGAGGCCATTGGGGCTGGCTCTGCCAGCATCAGTGGGACGGGCGGAGGCTCATCAGGGTTGACTAGTAGGGGCTCCTTGTATGCTTTGTCTTCACTGGCTTCATAACCTGGGGTAAAACACAGAGGAGAACAAACAATTTTTCAAGTGATAGTGAAACAGTGACTGGATTATGCAGAGGTTCATGAGTGAAGCTACACAACTGAATGATGCAAAAAGGTAATTTCAGTGTTTTTCAATTTCAATGTTCATTTGTGTAGGTATAGGGGTATCCAAAGTGATCCAGAAAGGGCCGCTGTGGGTGTAGGTCTTTGTTCCAACCAAGCATTTACACAACTGATTCCATTGGTCAATCAATCCTCTTTGCTAAGGACCTTGATTAGTAGAAGACATACAGTTGAGTCAACCAATCAAGGACTAAAAGCCTTTGGATGGTTCAAAATGCTGCAGCCAGAATCCTAACATAAGCAAGGCAATTTGACCATATTACACCAACTTTTGCCTCGCTTCATTGGCTTCCTATCCTCATGTCTTTCTCAGTGTCCAAATGACATCTTTATTTTTCTCTCTCCCTGCTGTGTGAATATTATTCCTTTTATTTTCTCTTTTTGTATCTTTTTACTTGAATGTGAATGCTGTGAGGCGAGCTGCTCGTGTACATCTGTAGTCTGTCCTCCTACCAGGTCTACGTTGCAATAGTGATCACATGGCTCAAGGCTTTTTCTGGTGACATATGCACGCTGCATAGGGACCCTCCTCATCATGTTCTTCACATATCTTATAAATCCACTGGAATTCTACCATCCTCTTTCAAGGCATTGAAAAGGATATTCTGTAAACTGTGCTTTATTCTGTATACACAACATCCATTATATGTCTGTTCATCTTGGGAGAGAGATCCCTCCTTTTACTCTCCCTGAGGTTTTGTCCCATATTTACTCCCTGTTAAAGGGGTTTTTTAAGGGATTTATTCCTTATTCAATGTGAGAGTCTAAGGACAAGATGTTGTGTTACTGTAAAGCCCACTGAGGCATATTCACAAAATGTGATAAGGGGCTATGCAAATAAAATTGACTTCACTACTGTACTTGGGTTATGTCAACTATAATATATATGACGCTAACTTTATAAAATATTACATCTATGGATCTATACACAACTCATAAGGAAGGCAGAATTTTCCAAAAACTGTAACTTCACAGAAGCAGGAAGATTTTCTAGTTCTGTTGTTTCTCAATCATCTCTGACTCTAGCAGTAGCCATGGAGTCTCGAAAAGTGCAGCTGAAAGCTACCAGCAAGCTATGATGTGTCATCTTTGTAGTTTTTTTTCCTTCTTCTTCAGATGTGTCCAAGTTGGTGTGGGCATGGAGGAAATAAATTAGCAGGTTTGTGAATTCTGCTTTTTTTGATTGATTTTCAATGCAGAATCAAGATGGTGACCCCCCCATCACCATAGCATTTTCCATATTCCCCAGCATTCAAGTTTATCTAGTTCTACGACTGCAGCAGGATATGAAAGAGAGGAGATGGCAGGATTAAATATGACCACAATGAGAGCCCATACAGTATTGAGTCACTCCTCTGGAATATGTTTCCACAAATAACCCAGCCGACCATGAAGATGAAATAGGTTGAGACGTCAATCAAAGTCAAACGTGAGCGAATCAATAATCTTCTTTGTTCCCATCACATCTTTGCTGCCACAGTGATGACTGTACTTGGCCTAGACCTAAAATCATTAAGATGAGTGATTACACTCATTTGTGTAGCAAGAAACGGCAGCTGGGGATGGAATATTCATAGCTCGTACTAAATAGAAAATGAATGATTTAAGAAGAGTCATGGCATGACGTAGGAGCAGACCAGTCGGCACAGCGTCCTCAAGATAACAGAGGCACTGCCCAGACAAAAAAGTCACTAGTTTGAATTCATAAATAGGCTGAAATAACAGAAACAGAAGGAAGCAAATACGATAAATGATCCCTTCATACTATAATCAGTCCTGTGGTGTCCTAGAGCAAGGCACTGAAACTCTTATTGCTGCTTATTAACCAACAGCTAAGACTGTGGTTGTACTGAGCAGTTCCTACGAAGGAACATGTGGAACTTGAACATGAAAAGCCTTTATCAGAATAATGGATCTCAAAGGGGAAGTTTCCGAAGATTTTCACTTTCAACTGACAGGTGGCAAGGTGGGAAATTCACAACAGCTCACATTAAAATAAAGTTGATAAATGGTCATGGTTATCAACTCTATGAATGCACTGCTTTGACAAAGATAGTATCTTTAAAGGTTTCTTATCATAGAAATGAAAGACACTTTGTTGATTTAATAGAAGAGATGCAGGTTAATATTTGGCCACTGTGTACATCTGAGACAAACTTAGGTTTGTTATTTGCTGACCTTCAGGGCCAGGGTCGGCCAAGCTGTCGCAGCCTTCCTTCCATGGCTGGAGGACAGCAGGTGTGGTGTCTGTGGTTCCGGTGGGGTCCAGACTAAACATGTGGTTGGCCCATGCTTTCGCATTGGGGTTAAGGTCTGAAACCTTAGTGGATTCCTGCGAATAAATAAATAAATCCAACACACAACTAGTTTAGAATACTCGTAACAGAAACAAATCAATCCATGCTCTTGCAATACTTCCCATTCTTTCTTGCAGTCGTCACTGCTGGTGACAAGCAAACTTGTTTTATACTTGTCTTCGTAAGCCCAGACAGTCGCCACTTTTGCATTATGCAAACACACCACAACAGGAATGTTCCTATTGTCTATGCAGTCAAACAGTTATCTGTTAGGTAAGTATGTGTTGCACAAACAGGATCCGGCTTGCTGTCTAGTGACCTCTCACTTAGCCAGATATGGTAAAAGGGCTCACTTTTATACAGTGCTCTTCTAGTCTGGAGACCATTCAAGACCCTTTTACAATGTAGAGATACAGGCAGCCAGGAAAACCTCACCATGTTCACTTGTACTAACAAATCAAAATGTTATTTAAAGTCAACATAAGCTCTACCTTAGGGGACACCATTACTCAGGAGGTAGGGCAGTCATCAAATAATCAGAAGATTGGTGGTTTGAACCCCCATCCCTACAGAAAGTGTGTTGAAGTGTACTTGAGCAAAACACTGAACCCCTAACTCCTCAAGCCCCGAGATGGATTGGTGACCTGTCCAGGGTGTTTCCCCACCATTTGCCCATTGAGTACTAGGACAGACTCCATCATGACCATGCAACCCAACTTCGGATAAGCAGTTGATGATGAATGGATGGATGAAGACACATTTTCATCTGATCATCTCAAGTGTTCGGCAGGTAAAAGGGACTCCTATCCTATCCAGTTATGAGGTTCATTTTCTTGGTGTTAGGTTGGGAATTCACTTCATTTAACAAATGATCAACTCTCAATTAAATTATGACTAATAAACAGCAGTGTTCTTGTTTTCTCTCATTTTTAAACAATTACAGAGCCAACTAGTCATCAAAAGTTAAACTGTAATCTTCAAATAAATGTCACCCTTTGTCAACCAATGACATCAACAGTCTCACCAACTACGACAGCCTAATGAGGCAAACATTCAGCAACTTGTCATTTCTTCAATAATTGCTGCTATGAGTTCATGAGAGATATCCAACATGCAGAAAGCTGCAAATGGGTTACCTCTCCAACACACTGGTGTATTTCTGCCTTAGCTGCCATATTTATTTTCTCTTGGGCAGTCAGTCTATCTGGGTGGGCTGCCAGAATACGGTCAATATATGGGAGACACTGCAGTTGTCTGACAGTAATCCAGCATAGCATATTTTATCAGAACTGCAATGCAGTGAAAAAGCCCACAGTTCAACTTAGGCCACAAGACATTATAGGTAGAATAAATTATTTAGATCAATATTACGGAAAGAGAATATTGTCACCATGACATGAAGATTTAAAGGACATTGGCACAAAACAGGAAGCAAAACAAATGAACACTCAACCAAGACAAGTAACCAAGACAAAAGACATCCAACATCTGTCGGTTGCCTTCCTCACCTGGAGGAATCGGGTGAATATGAGTTGCAAGCATGACCACATACATCTGCATTTCTTAACTTTAACTATATGTAAAGTCGGGCTCCAGCCTGTGAAATACACAGGCAAAGCAATAGTTCTTGCATTGCCATTCTCCATTTACTGAACTACAGTGAATAGTTACTGTGCACCAAGCAGACATGCAAGCACAGGAAAAAGCTAATGTGAGTTTTAAGCAATCGTCTCTACAATTAAGATTTATTTTTTTCATCTGGACACAGCATTTACTGAAAGAACGTTTCACCACTTGTACAGGTGACATCTTCAATCAAAGCTGACTGTGGGCATCCCCATTGGCCCGCTGCCTTCGAACCAAACGTATTCTCTGTGTAACAGATAAATCACAGCTACTAATTACAATTTAATAATAACAATGTCAATAATAATAAAGAAAGAAATAGTTGTAGAAGAATATTTTACAAGGAACAGCTAAAAATAGATTTCTATTTATTTCAATAGATTTCAAACGGGTAGAAGACCTGTTTGAAACAACATTCCCCATAATTCAAAGGAGGAACCTTTGGTTATCAAACACCAGTATTTATAACATTACATTTCTGCTCAGTCCCGAGACTCAGCTGTGTGTATTTAGGAACCAGGGATTTAACACACGTTATATACATCTTTGGCCGTAGGCTGAAAACCCACCTCTTTGCGAAGCACTACCCTGACTCCTCTTAACTCCTGTTTATTTCCTCACTTTTTTGCACCTGCAATTTCTGTTGAATGGTGGTTCTTATATCCCTCTTCTTTTATCTATCTTTTATCTGCCTAGGTTTCGATTGTGTATTCACATATTATGTATTGAATGTGTGTTGTAAGTCGCTTTGGAAAAAAGTGTCTGCCAAATGCAATATAAATAAATAATAGAGCACTCTGAGAAGAAAAGCAATATTTAATCAAATTGACTTATTTTTGTATAACACTTTTCTAGTCTAACAACCACTCAAAGAGCATTACATTGAATGTCTCACATTTCTTTTTTACTTTCACAACCCCCCCCAAAAAAGAACACTGACCACCAATCTCAAACCCTGAAAATGAGTAAATGTTCAATATTTCTAAGAATAACTATTTCTGTGGATACCCCCCCCCAAAAAAAGGAGCCAAGGTGACCACTTCCTGAATGGCCAGTCTGAAGTCCAATTTGCTCAGAATTTCCATACTTGTAAAGACACAAAGGATTTTCAATTTAACAGTCACAGTGTGTGCAACTGAAGCACCAGATAATGCAAATCTGAATGTGGCTGGCTATTGGATAACTGGGGGAAAATGAAGCAATTGCTGATCTGGCAAGCTTGATTAACCTATCTTATATGACAACGGGTATGTTAGCACCATGTGGTCATATCAATCCGAGAGAAACTCTTAGCACACAGAGCACCCAAACCAATCCCTTTTATCCTCATAACCAAAATGCCCAAATTCCCGTTTCCATCTAGGCTGGTCGTTGGCAGTAGATAAAAAGGATTACAGCTGGTAATTTGTAGGGAACTGTTATTTTGAATGGATCTTTGAATAACAAACCTGTTTGATATTTCTTGCATATTTAAAAGGGTTTAAGGCTTTCTCTTGTGTTTGAATTACCGTTACATATTATGTAGACTTATTATTAGACTTAATGCCTCTCTTGCTGTGCTTTCCACTTTGCTGCTGTAACACTGTAATTTCCCCCTGTGGGACTAATAAAGGAATATCTTATCTTATGACTAATCAGCAGCTTTACAGTGTGCAAATTAACTAACTCAATAACTAAGATCCATGCCCTGTCTAAATTAGGGAGCTTGGGGTTTGTGCAGGCTAATATAAAAATTCAATTTTTACATTATTCCATCCATCGTCAAACGGTTATCTGAAGTCTGGTCATGGAGTTCAAAGAGGGGACTCCAAATCTCCCTTCTCCTGGCCTCATCCACCAGCTCTGACTTGGAGATCCTGAGGTATTCCTGAGGTTGGCCAGTGTGGAGATATAATCCCTTCACCTGGTCCTCAGTCTACCCCGTGGCCTACTTCCAGCTGGATGTGTCTGGAACACCTCACTAGGGAGGAGACCAGGTGGCATCCTGACTAGATGCTGAACCTCCTCCACTGGCTCCTCTCTAGGAGGAACAGAGGCTCTCTACTCAGAGTCGCTCTTGATGACTGAACCCCCCCGTCTCTGAGAGACATCATACACCCTCCTAAGAAAACACACTTTGGCTACCTGTCTCCGTGATCTCATTCTTTTGGTCATGACCCAACCTTCATAGCCATAGGTGAGAATAGGAAGTGAGACTGAACACAATTAAAAATTTGGTTGAAAATATCAATGTCTGTCAATTTTCAGGGGACAAAATCAAGATGGACAAAAAGGGGGGATGAACGTAAGCAAGTTCAACTCCTCAATTCACAAGATATTTCCCATTCATCATCTCAATAAATAGATCTGACAGTTTCGATCAGCAAGCATGAGGACTAAGTCACATGGCACCTGACTGCAAGCTTCAAACAAGACACCCTCACTAGACTCACAGCCACCTGGCCCGTAATTGCCTCGCTGCCACTGGACATGCTCACAAGATCAAAGCGACAATGCTGCCAGTTCCACATGCATGTCTTGCAGGCTGACAGGCTGTAACCCAGGGCCCATTTCAGAGCCAGCCTCTGGTTAAAGTCCTGGGATACAGGTAAGGCACACCTTAGGCGCTTAGCAAGCAGCTTGAGAGGCATCCAATAAATGAGCATTAACACACCAAAACATATAAATACAGGTGCTGAGGCTGTCAAACTATCTCCGTAAACATGCAAAAGAGAGCACAACCAACTGGCAAACACTCTCAGTAGTCACTCTTGCTTCAGGCTAAAGCCCCAGATGCCAGCCCCCTCTATGAATCATTACTGTCGGAGCTCGGCATCGGCAGTGGCCCCGTCTCTCCTGTCACTAGTGCTCCCCTGGTGTTTGGTGAGCTGCTGTGCTTGGTGGCAGGCAGTCACAAAGCAGACAAACCTGAGGAGAGTCCTGATGCTCCACTGCGGAACTAAGGGGAGCTGAGCCTCACTTTTGCTCTTTTAACTTGTGACTCATTTTCAAGCAGATCATCGGGGTTTTGGCCTAGGGGATGCATTAAGCCGTGTACCTGAGCTCCCCACCGTCATGCTGGACAAGTGACAACAGAAGGCCTCCCCAGTGATCCGAGAGCTAAGAATTCGCTTTGTGGTGTCAGGCAGTGGTTTTAATAGACTGCACTGCTAGAATGATACTGATACAAATACATGGCTTTCAATAGAAAGACCCAGCGATACGCCGACAGAGAAACAGAGAACATGAAGGAGCAGATAAAGAGAGTGAAATAAGAAGAAAGTTAGATGAAAGTGGAAGGGAATGGGTTAAGGCGGAAGGGAGGGATAAGACTGATTTCATGCATGATTAACTGCAAGGGACAACTTCTTCCTGGTTCCTATTTCACAGATTCTTCATTATCGGCCATTATTACCCTAACACACACGCACAGCATTCCTGCTGAGAGCAGGGAGCAGTGAGCCCTGGTTTTCAGCCCTGTATTAATGCAATGCCCAACTATCATAGTAACCACCACCGACATCATCAGACCCATGCAACAACCCTCTAGATTCAGGTCTGTTTGACCTTTGAAATGTGCCCCCCCACCTCATCATAGAAACCCTTCATCCACCCGCTACAGAGAGGGAGGAAATGCCTCACTGCAGCTTCCATGGGGAGAGGGCAGCTAGAGGTTTGATTCATAGGGAATTGTGACAGAGAAAAGTTACCGTCTGTGACATCTTTGGGGAGCTAGCCAAGCGGGGTTATTACCCTACTCTGTCTGACAACAGCTGAGGGAGAGAAACAGACAGTGAGAAAGACAGACAAGAGACCTTGGGGACTGAGGGAATATAAATAACAGCTGAATTTGGACTGATGTGTATGTCTGCAGACCTGAGGCCTCCTCTCTCTCCGACATGTAGAACACTGCTGGAAACAGCAGGCCAGATGGATGCTAAGCTCACAGGATTCAAATGAACCAGGAAGACAGAGAATTGCTGCATCCACAACAACGCCTACCTGTGGACCAATCGGGCATCATTCAGAGAGGCTGACAAGCAATATGCTGAAATACATCTCAAGTGCATGGCTTTTTAAAAACAAATCGAAAATCTATTTTTTTCTCTAAGGTTTATTCTGTGTTCTCTTTAGAGCTGAATGGAATCATTTTTATAAAGTGCTTTTCTAGTCTAGCGACCACTCATAGCACTTTACATTGTATGCCCCACGTTTACCAAGCATGGGGGATCAAGGCCTGATGCTCTTTCCTGTCCACCTGCGATGGGATCGATCCAGTGATACCTGAGTTTGAAGTTCATGCTCTACCACTGAGCTACAATGGCCCCACTGTGTTGCACTTGGGTACAACTTCTCTTTTGTAACATCTCTTAAAAACAGATTAACAACTCGGGTAAATGCAAACAAAAGATGAAACCCGAACAAGCACCTGACCAAAGCCTGGCCTGGCTCCTAAAACCAGCTGCAACTTAGCCCAGCTAAAATAATCATCTCAGCTTTCCTCAGCTAAGCTTCCTTGACTTACTGATATAATTTTAATTTTTTTAAGAGGATGCAAGTAGGTTGCTCGCGCTCCATGATGAGTTTCTAGACATATATGCTTGACACATGGCAAAGCACTGTCGGCATAAGGAATGAAGTGAGAAAACATAAGGGGTATGGTGATGCCAAAGACCGTCACTTATCAAGACTTAATTTATGTACAATTACCAACATTTCGCAGACCAGGAGGAAAAAAAAAGATCCTTGTATATCTCAGACCCATGTACCAACCCTGGTCTCTGGAAGAAAGTGAAATCCTAACTCCAAGCAGCAGCTTGAGTCTTCTACCAAACCCTCTGATAAGATGGAACCTTGTAACCTACTGAATCAGCCCACTGGACTCCATTGGGAGTCAGGGTCTTTTGCCTCTCCTCCTTGTTCCCAATCTTGTTTCTATTACCACACATGTGGAAATGACAGTGGAAAAGGGTGCCAGGCTCTTTCCATGTCCTAATTTGAGCTTTAAGGGAAACAAGACCATCCGTTCTCTGCCTTGAAGCTATACATTCAATTCTCACCATTCCCATAATTGCGTGCTCTTTCATTTTCAAAAGAGGCTGACTGAAAGTCATTGGGGGAACATGAAGACATGTCTGCACTTATGGGTTAATATGACACAGGCATAGGCCTTTCTCTGCAACTCAATTTCTCCACATTTCCTAATCTGCATTCACACGGCGATGGTTCTCCATCACAGCAGGAAAATCACTACTGCAGTCCAATGAGAATCCAGATTAAAATCTTGGATGCAAATTCAAACGAGCTCACAGTGAACCACCATCAAGCACAGGGTTAAAAACAAAACATGCATGTCATAGTAAATAACCTAAAGCATAGCCAGCCTATTGCTACAGCCTGAATTGGAAACCTAAATGCAAACATTACAGGATGCAAAAACATGTCATTTGAGGACAGCTGCTCAAACACACTTCCATAAAACGCATCAATTACACAGTCTTTTAAAATGTATAGGTCAGGGTGATTTCTTTACCAGCCAACCATCTATGACTAGAACAGTTCCAAACAGCGGACTAGTTGATCACTTCCAACCGCGGCAGGAACTAATTGCTTTTGTTTGGTCGTAATTCTCAACCTGGCTGCACACAACCTTCTGTCTGTAAACCGAAGTGTGTCATATGCCACTGTCAATCAAGTCTCTCCAGGACACCGACAGCCCTGGGAGACCCACACACACAGCACAGAGGTTATGAGAATGGATTGCAAAGCCTTTGAGGATAGCAATACAGAAAGCCAGTTTATAAGTAGGACCAGGGTGAATGATTATGCATACGAGTACAGTGCATAAATAGGCTTGGGTAACAGGGCACACAGCCAGATGAGAGCATTTCAAACAAGGTTGTCTATTTTGGGAAAATGAAACTTAAATTCTCACTGTGTTTTAATTCTACACTTTCCGGGACTCGACACTGCCTGAGAATTTAGACAGGAAATTTCAACATGCTTAACTGACATTAACTGCCTATCAAATGACAAATCCATCAGCAAATTCTCCTGACCTCTGGTTTGACAGACATTATTTACCAAAACAAATGCCTGCTGGCTTTTCCTGGCACTCTGCTCCGGCTCTTCACCATTTTGCATAACAGTTTCACTTTCAAAAGTGCCATAAATAAATTCTACTCGATACCTGACTTCTGCCATTCAACCATGTGAGGAAAGAAACCCACTGGATCAGAGCAAGCAAGGCAAACAAATCCAAATGGAGGCAGTGAATGCACAACATGCTTGCTAAATGCATCCCCCACTATATTTACAGTAGTGTTCTGCTTCAGGAAAGCCACATTATTATACAAATCTACTTACAGCACTACTGCCTGACTAACCATAAATCTACAATGTTAAGCAATTATGTCCATGTAGTAAACCTGTAGAAGTATGGCCAGTGGACACTTCTGTCACAACTCATTTTGAATGTAAACTACATCTGTTATTCTCGATGTCATACAGACAGGCCACAGGTAATGTGCACGGTGCACTTACCAAATGCGAGTTTTCTTTTGCCTCTTGTACTTGCTGCCCCTGTGGTTCAGCTACAACTTTCGTGTCCTGGTCAGAAGTCATGAGCCGTCTGCTTCCTGGCTCCTCAGGGAGAAGTCTCCGTGTCACCAAGTAAGCTATAGATATAGAGAGGGGACAAAAATATTTGAAGAATGAATAATCAACTGTTGTGGGGCCTAGCACCGACACGTGCGTAACAATGTGGGGGAAGAGAAGACAACCTAGTTCAATATACCAAGGTGTCTTGATGCATGCTCAATAATCCCGGTAAGGGAATCACAAAAGAGATGAACCGATTCACCTCTTTTTTATAATATACCAAGGTGTACTTATGCTGAGGTAGTTCTTGACTGCAGAGCGGTGCCCCTTTTTAAAATACAGGACCATTTGAGTCCAAAGTGTTAAGAGTTTTTAAACTAACTAAACAGCTTAAGAAAAGAATGCACTGTGCAAGACGTTTCCCTGTTTTACAGAAATCTGAGTCACCACAGAAAAAACAAGCATAGTGGATAAGAGTAAGATTAAAGACTCAAAATGCTCATTCTATTGAAATAAAAGTGTATGTTCCAGCTGCAAAACAAGAGGACTAACAAGTCGAGATCTGTCAGTTTCCGGTTTGCCAGTCCGATGTACGAGCTTAAACTAACTGGACAGACATTTGTCATTATGAGATGATTTTCCTTTCCTGCCTCTGTCCTGCTTTCCACTTTGCTCTTATAACACTGAAATGTTCCCCTTGTGGGACTAATAAAGAATATCTTATCTTCTAGAAAATTAAAAAGTAGCCTACATCAACCACCCGTGGATCACAGTAGTTCAGTGGTAGAGCACACGCTTCAGGAACTGACAAGTCAGAGGCAGCAGGTTCAAACCCACCATGGGATATCAGGAAGGGCACCTGGCCTTAAACCCACAAGCTCCATTTAATTCCATGTCAACCCCCACAACATGGAGACTAATCAAGACGCGTAAAAATGGACCTCAGGAGGACCGGAAATGACAGGTAAATGAAACCAAGTCATTGCTTCAAAGTATGTATGCCAGTCACAAAAAGAGGTGAATCTGATCAGCTGGATCAGAAGTTTATTTAGAAACGTTTCTGAATAAACTTCTGATCCAGCTGAACAGATTCACCTCTTTTTGTGATTTACTTACCTGGATTATTGAGCATGCATCAAGACATATGTATGCCAGTGGTTCCACATGTGCCATTAATGGTATAGAAATGTGGAGGGTTTTTCCTCAAACCCAACACAGCACCATATGATTTCATTAATTGTCAGCCTGTCAACCAAAGATGTTTGAGTAAATTAGTTAGATCAGATGATGTAGAGTTTAATTTGAATAGTATTTTCTATGCAGTTGTGCATCAATGGCATATGGTTGAAAACCACCCGTGTAAATTTGTGGGTTGCGGTGGCTCAGAGGTAGAGCACACGACCTCCATGATGGTCATAGCGGGTTTGATCCAACAAGGGTTGTTTGGGAAAGAGCATCCGGCCTTAATCCCCCATGCTCGGTAACTGTGAGGCATACGATGTAAAATGCCTTGAGTGGTTACTAGACTAGTAAAGCACTGTATAACAATAAGTCCATTTTCCAATATATACTGCATTTGATTTTGTATAATCGAAGTATGTCACCCGAGTCTTGCTGCACTGTAATGTGGGACGCCATGTGTGTTCTTTTTTATTTTATTCTTATAAAGTAAAACCAATTAAAAAACAACTTTGATTATTAAACTGCATTTGAATGTTCCTTTCATAATGAATCTGAGTTGGTATTACCACCATGATTCACATGGGGGACAAAAGCATTATGACCAATACCATATGGTGGCTTGTACCAGCACTTGGCAGCACCTGGTTCACACATTTAAAGCTCACATTAACAAGACAGATGAGTTTAAAACGCCATGGTTTGGGTAAATTTAAGAATAACATTTCTGAAAAACAAATTTTTGCATGCACACACAGACACACACATAAAATAAATCTAAGTTTACCAAAACAGAATATCTGTGAGTGATGAATATATGGAATAGTATATTAATAGTAATCTACTTTATAGAATCAGTGCATATCAATGAAATTTAGAATGCAGATGTACCAGATTTAGCCACCAGGCTGATTTCCATCTGTTTTCCCAAGCAATTAGGGGATTCAGTGTTTTGCTCAAGGACACTTCAATAAGCTTTCTGAAAGAAGAGGATCAAACCACCAATCTTCTTAGCAACTACACTACCTCCTGAGCTATGCTGCCCAAATACTACTGTTATTACCCAGTGTGAGCATATAACTTTTTTTCACTGTCATCCAATATGACCAATTCAACAGCAACCATAATATTAGCCAATAATGGCAGATTTAACCCTAACATTAAATCAGTAGTTGGGGGCAAAATACTTAGGGGATTCCCTCCTCTTCTAGCCTGTTATGAGGCATTTGTATACCACCAAACCACCACCATCACCAAACACATACATAAACAATTGAGTGCCTGTCTCTGACATGGGTTCCTGCTCTGGTTGGATACAAAGCAGAAAGAGAATGGCACGCCTGTAGAACTGGTGACCTTTGGTCCAAATCTGATTCCCATTGACGGTATTTGTGTGTATCAGTCTCAGGCCATTGTGATGAATGGACCTAAAAGCGAGATCATTTCCATCAAATCAAGTCAGCTGTAGAGGGAACTGCTCATCCTTCTATATAGGCAGGCCAAGCAATTTATCTAAGAGACATTTCACTCACTATTCAAACCCATACAGGACTATGTAGCTACTTTCACATGTTCCAGTGAACTATCCACTGGAGCACACTGAATAATAAATAAATGCCAAGGCTTAGTGATGTTGAAAAAATATGGCCAAAATATGGACGAGGGTTCATTTCTGTCAACCGAGCCTTTTGCCATTTCTAAATCTGTTTCACAAACGGCCCTAATCCAACAGTTTCCCAGAACCCTAAAACCCACTATAGTCTAGATAAGTGCCTGTCTCTCCTGAGAACGACAGCCTCCACTGTAGATTCTGACAGCTTCATGTTAGTATGCATAATGGCAACCACATAGCCTATATTGCTCACCACCTGAAAAGGATTCAAAGTGCGTTATATATGTTTCCACTAGCAAATGTTGCATAGAATTCTTCAAAGAAACACTTTGACTCCCTAAACAGAAAAAGTTGCTTTTGCATCATCAATAATAGTCAGTACTGTACTACTAGCTATGCTATAGCACCAGCACTCACTCATTAGACTTATGCCAAATGCTGCTGTGGTGATGCTCCCTTCCCCCAAACAAGAACCCAAGGTTCAAGTAAATTTTTGAGCTGATGCAAAAAGCCCACTGCTAAAGGCTAGATAAGGCTTAAAAGGTAATGTAAACTTTGCCCCACTTCCCTCAGCATGGACAAACTTCCTTATTATCTCTACACATCCCCGAGATCATTCCAAATTAACTCAGAGGTTCATCCCCACCATATAAGAATGGGGTAGTGATCAAATAACACTTAGTATTAGCTTTGACTAGTGGGCTGCCACAAGAGAAGGCTGTCTGGCATCTTCCAAGTCCTCCTGAGTGCTCAGCCCCATCATCGCCATCCTCATTAAAACTGCATATTTAATCGTTCAACGCATTTGCTCGGGACAGCGGACCAGTTAAATGGGTGCAAGTTGACCACAAGACGCAATGCAGACCCATCGGGTAGTTGACAGTCCAGAAAGACTGCGGTCCACATGCTATCCCCCTGTTATGGGGGGATGCATTGCAAGAATTCGGAGTGGCTCACGTTCACAACAGGCACCACGCAAAACCACAATGATCCAAGTATCTGGAAAAACAATATGGACTGTCAACTTACACACCACAAGACTAAAGCCAGTAACGTGGAGGTGTAACGACTAAAAGTTGACCCACGCCGGAGAGGAGAGGTGCGGGTGATCCGCAGCCGAGCCGCCGCCACCACCAGCAGCAGCAGCACCATCCAGGGAAAGATGGCGACCTCCGGCGTGATTTCGCGGATTCCCCCCCCAACCCCCCATCATTTTGAATCAGGCTAACGTTAGCCGCAACCCGGACCGGGTTTGTTTACCGCGCAGCAACAGCAACAATACCATCAGCAAAACCATCCTGCAGGCACATATGGATGGCCAGCGTCCTTTCGGACAGTCGCCGGGCTGGACAACGTTTTTTTACTCACCTGTCGACTCTCACCGCACGGCGACGCAAGGACTGGGGCAGCTAACGGTGGAGTCGGAGTGAGGCCTCGGGTCGCTTCAGAGCCAAGATAACGCAGTTAAGCTAGCGAGGCTACACCAAGCAGGCCAGCTTAAAAACGACCCTTCACCACGACGGGTCTCTGGGATGCGGGAGAGAACACAGGTGGAGCCAAGTTGTGAAAAATAGCAGAAAAAAATTCGCCCCTAAAGAGCGATGGTTTCAAGCAGAGCTCCCGACAACCTGTTAGCTGCGTTGTGGGCTAACGCTGGTTGGCTAGGCCGCCTAGCTTAATGATCAACTTTATGTCACCAACAAATGTGGCTCCTCGCATCGGACCCAAGAGGCGACTTTTCCCCACAGTGAAGGGTGGACACGGACGAGGGCAGACCCGGGAAAGAGCGTGGAACGCCAAGGAAACGACAACACGTCCGGTCGCTGAGACAAACTGGCGGAGCCGCAGGCGTAGAGACAGACGGACGGGGATTGGAGTGGAGAGATGGCCGCTTCCTCACCAAGTGCAGCGCCGAGCCCAGAGCTGTCACACCGGGAACACAGCTCCCGCCCCCCCAACCCCCCCGGCTCACCACACGTGTACGCGCACACGCAGACACCAGGGCACGCATAAAGGCACAAGCGCATGCACACAACCACACATAGACAGAGAGAGAGAGAGAGAGAGACATAGAGAGACATAGAGAGACATAGAGAGAGACATAGAGAGACATAGAGAGACAGAGAGAGAGAGAGAGAGAGAGAGAGACATAGAGAGACATAGAGAGACATAGAGAGAGACATAGAGAGACATAGAGAGAGACATAGAGAGACATAGAGAGACATAGAGAGAGAGAGACATAGAGAGACATAAAGAGACATAGAGAGACATAGAGAGACATAGAGAGAGAGAGACATAGACATAGAGAGACATAGAGAGACATAGAGAGAGAGAGACATAGAGAGAGACATAGAGAGACATAGAGAGACATAGAGAGAGAGACATAGAGAGACACAGAGAGAGACATAGAGAGAGACATAGAGAGACATAGAGAGAGACATAGAGAGAGACATAGAGAGAGACATAGAGAGACATAGAGAGACATAGAGAGAGTCATAGAGAGACATAGAGAGAGAGACATAGAGAGACACAGAGAGAGAAATAG
>OMLC01047925.1:0-10624 GCA_900302585.1 Regalecus glesne | reverse complement strand
TTTATACTTCTTGCAGCAGATGTGTGCATCAAAAATCAGTTGTCAGTGACTGGTACTGGACTGAAAAAACCTCCCAAAACAGTAGCATATTGAGAGGGCTACACCTGAGAGTGGGCCGGTGACTCATGGTTTCAACTCCAGAGGGTTGAGGAACTAGAGGGAAGACAGACAAGTAGGAATAAGATGACATCACCACTTGACAATACTTGAACTGTAAATCAGGAAGGAGTCAGGTCTGGGAAAGCCCGCTTGCTCATGTACACTTGTCTAATGACACACACTTTTATGGCTATTGCATTCCATGTATGGAAATTATCAATGTACAGGGGCATGCCTGGCCATGTGAAACAAAGGAAGACAGATTGGGACGAATTGGTGAGAAAATGAGGAGTGGCTCAAATGCATTGCGTAAGCTGGGGGGATTTCAGAGTGAATCTCAAACTTCTGCATGTACAGGATTTGAAATAAGCATTAACAAGCACGACCGTATAGTGTAATTTCTCCGTCATTGGAGAAATGACATTGTATGACATTGGAAATCCTTCTGCTTAAGGGCCGTGGCGCCCTCGAGCTAGTACAACCTCCCACCTGAGCAAACCACAAATTGCTGTCCAGAAACACACATGCCCTTATATGGTCAAAGCCAGGACAGGACTGATATTATGAGAGAGAGAGAGAGAGAGACAAACAAATGAAACAAGGGAAGAAAGAGAGCGAGACAATGAAAAACACACCAGACTACGGGTGTGGGCTGAGGTTGAGATAAGGAGAAGATTGCTGAATAAAAAGATAAAAGCAGTCCTCACATTCCTGGCCGACTCAAAACACCGGCAGTGTCTCTCATTGTCGAAAGCCTATTCACAGGACACAACAGTCACTCCATGTTCCATATACAATGCTCTGCAGGGGCATCTCAAGGCAAGTCAGATGGTCGCAGTGACCCAAAGGATGTGACATGCAGTCATATCCATCTCTGGCATCATTCCGTAATTCAACCTCGGCTACAAACACCACCTCGCTCTTCTTCTCCTCTTCACCGTCATCTCAAACACGCAAACCAATTATAATTACAATAAACATTCCACATGCTATCGCATTTCAGTAATGAGCCAGACTGTCATTGAAAAAGAAGGATTATAAACAGAGTGATATTTCATTGGCCTGGGGGCAGAGGAATGGGATGCTCTGTGTAAGCGTATGTACACACATGTACATATGCGAATGTGTGTATGCGTGTGCATGCATGTGTGTGTGTGTGTTTTAACCACAGCCAGAGAAGGGAATTTGCAGCTGTCAGGCAGGGAGGCTTGGGAAACAATGAGAAGTTTGTGCAAGCAAGCGCAAGTGTGAAAGAGATGGCGAGATCGGGCCTCTTGTGTGGGTGCGTATAGACATTTGGGTGTGCTGTGGGTCAAATGTGTAGCTCTTTGCAGAGACAACCTATGGCCAATCTCTCTTTAGCACCGCGTCCCCTTTCTCCATCCATCACCCCATCTCACATTTGCTGGTGTTGGCCTTGATGCCTTTTCGGAAGTCAGCTGTGGGTTTCATTGAACAATGAAAACATCGGGGCTGACCTATTCCTGTCCCCCATCCCCTTTCAAGGGACTTCCCGAGTAACAGGATGTTTTGGATTCTCAATCAGAGGTGATTAAAAAGGGACGAGAGAGCCGTCTTGGCCTGCTAGGAAGCACTTTCCTTAAGAGACTACACAGGGACAGATAAATACACTGCAAGAAAACCCTGCTGTTTTCCCATCAACGCATGTTTTATTTTTGTAAACCAGTGGTTGAGTTGAACTTTTTTTGTGGTAAAAATTCCAAACAGTCAATAATGCTGATCACACCACCACAGACCACATCCTTCAGTTTATTTTTCTAAAGGACCATGAACAGCTTTTTACACCGTCACCGTTCGATGGGCCGCACCAGATTATAGCTTCAAGCTAATTCACATCTGCAGTGCCTGTATGTCTTTTTTTGATTGTGGGAGGAAACCAGAGCACCCAGAGGAAACCCACACAGACAACATGCAAACTCCCGGTCGAAAAGACCTGAGACGGGATCTGAACCAGGATGAACCTTCTTGCTGTGAGGCAACAGTCCCAACACCAGTGCCATTTCCACTTAAAGGGAATATAACTCCCCTGTTCTCCATTCTGCTGACTTCAGAAGCAGTCATACTGACTATGCGTGTTTTCACATTCAATACAGAGAAGTCAAAATATTTTGCTAATAAATCTTTGTAACAAAAAATTTCATAATCTTAAATGTGGTTTGTGTAATACAGTGCTGCAGCTATGCAAAGCCATCATATTACAAAGGGTTTATTACAAGGGTTTGTGAAGCAAAATACACAATCTAAGGCCCCCCACAACCACCATTTCAGTATTCCGCCAAAGTTATTTTTGTGATCGTTTGACGACACTCCCACAAGAGGCTTGGCTCATTTGTACCCCTCAGCCAACCATACGCAGATCAGAGCCAACAATATTCATGAACCTGAACCTGTCATATTGTGCACCAGAATCCTGACCTATATTCTATGTATCAAAATAGAGAATAAGATAAGATTCCAATGGTTCGGTTTTTTAATCCTCAAAAGGTAAGTGGAAAAACTTTGAGTGAAGGACTTATGGAATGTCAAATTGTGCCTTCTGTGACTGCAGCAAGAGGTTGGAATGTCAAGCAGAATACCTCAAGTTCAGTAATTCACTCCCCTGCTTCTAACATCTGATCCAGCCCTGACACACGCGTCACATCATCTTGTCTAATTCAGCCACCATCAGTCAACACGACATGAGTCATTTGACTCTTTCAGAGAACATCTGCACTCATCCACGTGCGCATCAACACACACAATAAAGTCTTTGTTAACATGATAACATGTGGTGTTGAAATCTATACATACAGCTGAAATTAGCAGTAATGGACACATATGTAGACACCAACTCCACATAAATGTCACATAACGGCAAAAATGTACGCATGTCTGCTTATGTACTTGGGAAAAAAATGACAAGAGCTGTTTGCAAGTCAGTGTAATGTCATTGGCACTAGTTTAACCGGAGCGTGGCTTGTAATTGGATTGAGACTTTAACCCAATAATCCACTTACCCCCTAACACACGCACAGAGAAACACACATCAAGATACACGCATGTACATATACACACATGAATCTGGTGCAGATCACACTACACACTACAAACAGACATGCAAACAATTGCTGCTTGTACTGAAAGCATGCATCAACAATCAAAGGCCACTGCCATACAAGTCATCAGGGGACATTTGGGAAGAACAAATTCTGCTGGCAACTCAAGGGACATGGATAGAAACACCTGCAGCAGATCACTGATTTACAAATCAACTGGTATCCTATTCCCGCTGCTGAAATTAACAGACACACCCTGTAACCAAATCCTTGGAACTACACGACAGATAATCTATTTAGCAATATTCACCAGGATGAAAAGCGTGTTTCCAATTAAAAAAGCCGGTTTGCTCCTTCACACTACAGTATAAGATGACAGTTATCCCCACCCAGGCCTTTCCTTATCAAAACAAGTTGACACAGGACCAACCGAACAGGTTCACCGGTTGACATACAACCTATCCTTACCGATCTGCGAGACTGCATAAATCAGACCACCACCCTTCATAAAAAGACTCAAATAGACACAAGCAGGATTGTTTATTCCACTTTTTAGACAATAAGATGCGTTTCAAATTACTTTGCGTGGATGGGCAATAACCATCCATCCCTTGGCCCTCTAACCTTTTGGAAACTGTCCATTGGATGATTTGGTTGTTACTATTCGGGTCAACACGCCACTTCTTTGTCTTTCCCCAGAAGCAAAGGACCTTAAGAAATTCTTAAAACTACAAATTCAACACAAAGCTATCTCAGTGTTGTCGAGTAGTTAGTCTCACCAAGCAAAAAATAGTTCTGGATCACATAGACGTGAGCTCAAAATCTGTGTCGACGCCTTTCCGACAGCGTGTCTTACAAAACTGGAACTGGAATTTCATCTGTGTTCAACATGTCTCTCGTTTATTGAACTAGCACCGTCTGTGGCAACTCAAAAGCAAATGTAAGCCAGTTATGTGGAGCATTCAACAGCGAGGTGAGCCAACTTGACTTCAGGAGTATCGCTGGTTTAAAAAAAAACCCAAAAGAAAGCCCTGGCTGCAAACTAGGAGCAGAGCAGTGAACAAAAGACTCGTAGTTGAATGTAATTGCGTTATGTCTTTGCTTTAAAGGGTGGCGTCAACGACACACCTCATGTGTATATCCACCAAAACAAGCTAAAAATCGAAAAATTAAAGCGACGGGAAGCGGTGCTTACATATCGACTCTGACCTCCTTTTAGCCGTCTGGCTAGCGTTATTAGCATCACAATAACCTACATATCGTAAGCCGAATAAAACCAAGCTAGCATTAGCATAGCATCAGCGCTGGCGAGTGGCAACCGACAAGAGTTATGTGGCATTTATTCCCTTCACGGCCTTCACCGATGAAGAAACTCGGTCTTTGCAGAGCGGCTACATTTAGTTGTGCATTTAATATGGGTCAACTAACAACTAAACAACCGCACAGACCGACTAGTAGCAAAAATGAAGACTCCTGGCTCAAGTTTGGGTGTAACGTTAGCTTCAATGCTAACCATTTAGCACCCATTAGCTTCGTAGAGACCAGTTTGTTGACCACTCCTTTGCCCGACGCTGCGACGTATCAGACGGCACCCAAGCGTTGGTAGATGTTTTATCAACCGTACAATGTCAAAAAGAACTTTACCCACCTATTCACACAGCGTGTACCCCGTGTCTCTCCTTCGCAGTATTCCGTTTAAATGTAAGTGTTTTCCCCTTGTCTGCCCTCCTGATCATAGGCTCTAGGTCCAGTCTTCCGAAGCGAGGCGAACTCATCGGGTTTTCTATCAAAGGAGAGGGCGGGCTAGGACAACCCTCTACCGTATTTACGGCGCAACTGAAATTCTTATCCTGTACAGGTGTGCCACCAGTTGCAGGATCGTCCAGTGGTTGGCGGAACAAGAGTTCTAATCCAATGTTATTATGCTATCACTTCCATGTCATTTTATATGTCTACTCGTAAATCATTGCCCAATGAGGACTGAGTTAGGCTCCATTTCCCTCACTACCCGATTCCGGATAAGTGATTGACAATGGATGGATGGATAGATGGATAAAGCATCTTTTAATACTAATAAAAACAGAAAATAAGGACGCGATGATTCGACAATGATGTTGCCTACCCTTCCCCTGACTGGAGATGCATAGGTCCTGGATAGAGGCCAGGTTGGAGCCTATAATTTTCTCTGCAGACTTGCCTGTCTGTTGAAGTATGTCCCTGTCCTGTTTGGTTGACGATCCAAACCAGCCATTGTGGATGTGCAGAGGGACAGGGTGGATTATTGCAGCGTGGAACTGAATCAGCAGTTCCTGTGGCAGGTTAAATATCCTGAGCTAACAGAGGAAGTATATCCTCTGCTCGGGCCTTTTGATGATTGTGTCTACGTTGAATGTCAAACTAAGGTCCTGATAGATTTAGTTTTAGAGGACTGATGAAGCTGCTCGAGTTATGCTGTGAAGATGGGCTTATTGTTGTAAGTACAAAATGATTTGGTGGGCGCACACATGTCCTCATATAACTTAATGTGAGATGTCACAGTGTGACATCTATATTGAAAACAATTTAATTATCCCAAGATTCGGCAAAGTAATTTGGCCTATCGATCAACTTCATCGTTATTTTCATTTTTTTCTAGCTTTGTCATTGAACATACATAAAATGAAACCTATCCTCTGCATTTAACTCATCCGAATGTATAGGAGCATTGAAAAGCTGCAGCACATGGGAAGCAGTTGGGGATTCAGTGTCTTGCTCAAGGACACTTTAATATGTTTTCAGCAGGGGATCAAACCACAGACCCTCCGATAACTAAACAACCACCCTGATTTCTGAGCTACACCGCCCCTTCCGACCACATATGGAGAATTCATAGGAATTGTATCACAGAATATATGTAGGCTATCTTGGATCCTTCTCCACCCATCGGCCCCTCCCGTTCCCGTATCTTATCCCTAACACACAAACAGGTATACCATGACATCGCCTGAGAACAATAGCCTGAACTTTAAGAGGTTAACCACAGAAATCCAAGTACAATCCGATGCCACAAAACCCATTCATGAGAGTCCCAGCCCATGTCAACATCAGTTCACCACTGCACTGAACTGGTGGATCATAATCATTCGCATGAGTGTCATAAATGACCACAAACACGTAGCCGGGGTTGTTGCTTAATACATCCTGAAGACTGTAACATGTCTGAGTGGTTTGTTTTGTCCGTCTTGCTGCATCCATGTCCAGTTAAAGTTTATTTAAACTCAATATAATTCCTCTCCATGTCTTATCATGCTCCCTTCCGTATGGCCTTTCAGCCCTTTGAGTGAAATCAAAGCCAAACAAACAGAGCTGAGGTACACAATGCATGGCCAGGAGATGATGGGAAGAGGAACAATGTAAGGAATTTCCCCCAATTTCCTGAGGAGTCCCCCCCCCCACAATGCTTATGAGCCAACCTTTCTCATGGTTGTGGCCACTGTCGGTGGAGTCAATGCTTCCCTCTAGAGGAGCACAGAGCAGACAGCTGATGGAAAAACAGTGTGATTTATTCAAAGATGTACATTCAAACAAATAATCAACACCAACGTTAGAAATACTTTAAGTACACACCAAACCATTATTGCCAAGAGTAACAGCAGGAAGTTAATGTCACAATACTGAGGAACAGGAACAGATAGGAACATGGATGTGAGACATTCCCTAATGAATCACATGCCGAGGTGTCCTTGAGCAAGACACTGAACCCCTAACTGCTCCCTGAGCACCATATGTTGGCATCTCACTGCTCCTATATGATAGGTTGGGTCAAAGGTGCAGAGAAATCCAAATGTCCCCTAGCGGGACTGATAAGGGGATCCTTTATTTATTTGTGAATAGAAAGGTGAAAGATAAAACTGGAAATACTGTCGAAGCATCTTCCGCTTTCACATTCATATTCATAAACCACAATGGCTGAGGAAAAACTCAAAGTCCTCCGGCCTGAGGTTCACTCTTTGCATCTGTCCATCCATCCATCCATCCAGCTGTTAGGATATTCAACAATGTCTTGTTTAAAAGTGCTGTGATTCTGAACACAATGCAAAGAGCTTTAAAATCATGTTATGATGACGTGACCTGTGGCCTTTTTCCTCCACATCGTCAAAACCAGTCTACGCTTTTCAGCAAGCCACCCTAAATATGCCAGTTTTCTTCCCAGGTAGCACGATTTGTAAGCAAACAAGCTAGCATGTGGCCAGCTGCGCTCACTTTCAGTGGAAACAGCAGGCTCTACGCTAACAAGCTGGTACAACTCGCTTCAACTGAATACAACATCACTGTCATCACTGAGTAGGTCAGTGCACTTGGAAACAAAACACACATATTCAACAACAGCTGCATGAGCAAGTAAGAAAAGTCAGAGTTTTCCTTAAAGGTAGCATGAGACGGATTTGTCAAATCAGCTGCAGTTTCCGGACACCCCATTCAAAGTGGGCCACGTTTGATGCTCAACGACACCAGAAGTGGAGAGTTGCCAGAACAGATCCCAGTGTACGGGCCAACTCCACATCACTTTTCATCCCCAGCCTCTTCCTCGGTGCTCACTGGTGGGTGAAGAACCAACCCCAGATTTGCTCTCCGCTCGGCGTTTGTGTCTTCAGCACTGTGTCCGCCATAATCAGGGCTTCCTCTCGGATGCATCCTTAATACGTTTTGTTAGAGCCCTACTGCCCAGAGGTTGATGCTCAGAAATGTCCCGTAGACAGCAAAATCAGAAAAATAACAAAACACGGGTGGAGGACTGGGTCTCTGCAGATACAGATACACACACACACACACACGTCTAGTGGGTCATAAGTGATGTATGAGAGGGATTACCTCTGTGTGAGTCTATAATTTACTGCTGAGGTGACGGGACACAGGTGACAATGGCAGCTACAGTTTGCTTGTAGTCTGAGAAAACCACTTGCAGGCTCATGTGTCACGGCCTCCTACACAGATCTATACCACAACTATACTTTTAAACGAACAAACTAGCTCATTTATAATGATAAATAACGAAAAGTCACAGATCGCGGCTTTAAATCATTGTGCGTTTGTCTGACCTGAGTGTGTGCTCATATGTCGCCGCAGGTTGCTGGGGTTGTTGAAGCTAGCCTTGCACTGTGAACACGTGTATGGCTTCTCACCCGAATGAGTCCTTAGATGGATCTTCAAGCTGCCACTCTGGGTAAAACCCTTCCCGCACTGGGAGCAGAGATACGGCTTCTCACCAGTGTGGATGCGCATGTGGATGCCCAACGTTGTCTTATTCACAAACAACTTACCGCAAAAGCCACAGGGCAATGACGTCTCTCCTGTGTGGCTCGCTCGGTGCAATATCAGGTCCTCACGACTGGAAAACTGCTCAAAACAGAAATTGCACTCCAGCAATCTATTGGCAGTGTTAAGAGAGATGGAGTTCTGGTCTTTGTAAATATGGCTGCCGTGACTCAGATACATGGCACTGCAATCAGATGTGAGTTTTGATGTTAGTGCACATTTTGGAGAAGTTGAAGCCAGTTGGGTGACATGGTTTCTTTCCGGATGGTTCTCTCTCACTAGCCCTGCACCATTCGCCTGTGCCCCTCTGATGGGCGGCCTCTCATTAGGACCACTGTTGAAACTCTTGAGAGCATCATGAACGATGTTGTGGTCAGATGACATTGAGCTGAGAGCCTGCAGCTCAGATGCAGAGAAAAGGCTTCCATCCTCCTCCGCCAGAGGCCCCTCCCCTCGACCATGGACGCTCACAATTCGTAGTTCTTCAGTATGACCCGAGGTGAAGGAGGAGCCGGACACTTCTACATCTGGATTTTCCAGGGGAAGGAAATCTTGAGTGCTGTGGTTCCCAAAGTTATCCTGAACTCCTGCAAAGAAATAACACAGCAACACAATGAGTCAGACTGTGCCTCCTTATTAGATGCTGAACCTCCTCAACTGGCTCCTTTCGGCATAAAAGAGCGGAGGCTCTACTCCGAGTCCCTCATGATGACTGAACTGCTCACCCTGTCTCTAAGCAAGACTCCATCCACCCTCCTGAGAAAACCCATCTCAGCCACTCGTATCTACAATCTCATTCATTTGGTAATGATCCAACCTTCATGTCCATATGCTAAAATAGTGACAAAGACTGACCTATAGATTGAGCGCTTTGGCTTATGGCTCAACCCATGCAAAGAAATGAATAAATAGCACAGCGCATGACCAGACTGAATCTTAAGATAGTCAATCCAAAACAATCACTTCTTCATCTTCTCTGTGGGAACAGCATAGCCCCCCTCCACCTAACCACCAAGATGTCCTATTTCTGATCATTCTTTTGCAGATTAAGAAAGGATGAAAAACAGCGGTTATGGTGGGTGATGCTATGCCTCCACTGATATCATTACATTAGTTCATGTCTGTGTGCTGAAACAACACATTTGACATCTTTTTTGCTAAATAATCCCGGGAGTCAAAAAGTCAAAAAAATAAAAAAATAATGAAGTCACCTTTAGCTCTATGTTCACATGACTTGATTCAAATTATTTAGACTTTTTGACAAGCTGGATTATTGAGCAAAAATTAGGCTTTTCATCCACTTTTGACACTGGCTGCCCGAAGGCTGTGTGAGAGTACCCTGGTTTACATCTGTCCCTTGTTGGGAATTTGGCTTACTCACATGGCTGGCTCAGAGCTGATGAAGACATTCAGATGAATGTTGAAAAGTCCTCCTGTTTTTTTAAACTCTATGCTCGGATGACCTGACTCAAATGATTTGACTCCCTGAGGCTCTGAGGTAGTTAATGGGATTGGATCACAGAGATCACCACACTTCAGCAGAGCAGAGATAAAAACTGTAAAATGTGAAGGAGAGTTATCATGTGTGTGAGGCCACACTCAGAAGACAAAGCGAATCTTACCAACCTATTTATAATTAGTCTTCTTTCTCCTTTTTTAAGCTGCTCCCCTCAGGGATCGTCACTCCAGATTATCCATCTCCATGTTGTTTTTGTGAACACCTCTGTACTTGAACTTTACTTGATGGACTTAGTTCATGACAAAAAGGACAGAAGTCTGCTTGTCCTCTACATCTTCCTCTGTCACACTAGCCATCCGCATGTTCAAAATCAATGGAAAACCTTGTATGATTATAGCATTTACCCAAAAGTGGCCCGGATCCTCCAACGTCATCTTCATCTTTGATCAAAATTACTTCCGGGGTCTCCTCTTCCGTACACTGACACAAAAACACAAGTAGTCATGCATGTGGGTGTCAAACATTGAAAACATCTGATATTATAGGGCACGCAGTTTTCTTACCCCCTTTTTAGTGGCAAGAGATGAGTCCTCATTCTCCGATGGTACAGTTACAGAAACTGCACTCCTGACAGGTTTGTTGGCCAGAATTGGCGTTACCATGACTGGTGAGGGAGAGAGAGCAAAGAACAGAATTTGAAAGTAAGGACCATAAT
>OMLC01047924.1:9183-19190 GCA_900302585.1 Regalecus glesne | reverse complement strand
GAAAGGTCTTCATTTTATATTTAACAATGGAAGGATGCATCCCACTGTGCAAATAGGCATATTTAACATTTCTTTGTGGGTTAAAATAGCTCAACTAGAATTGGGGAACTCTGGTCTAATTGGCTGAAGTGTTAAAAATAGTGACAAGGCTTCCACATGAAGTTGAATTAAAGCCGCAGTTTGTCATAAAACAAGTAAATAACCCCGATGTGGCCGTTTGAATAAAAAGGCTGTTTTCAGCCCCTACATGTGAACTCTCAGTGTACGGCGTGCACATGGAAACAGGTCTCCCAGTCTCCCAAACAGTCCCGTACAGTGCGGTGTCCACACTCCCCTACTTATCCATATCCTTTTCTCCATTTAATCCATCCATCTTTCTATCTATGTATGTTCAGGAGTCCAATTTACATCATGAAAGCTTGATAATGACTGATAACAGTGGAAACTGGTGGCGTGTCAAATAAAAGGAATACCATGCAGCCATAACACCTTGAATCTGATGTGGTCTCAGTCATCTACGGGCATCCCAGCCATGTGCGTGCATTGATATTCAACAGTTGTCTCCAGTGGGGGCAGGGATCTCCATATGAACAAAGAAAGATACAACACCAGTACCACCTTGAAGAGCACCACGTGCATACAATATAAAACACTTGCCTTTGGCAGAAACTCGGGGAGAAAAAGTTCTGGCACCTGCTGAATCACAAAGTAACAATAGTCCCCACTGTAAATGGAAACAGCTAAGCTGCTCTGAGCCATTATAAAGAAACTGGAAGTTTAAGGATGATTATGAAATGTAGATCTCTCTCTCTCTCTCTCTCTCCTTCTCTCTCTCCCTCTCTCTCTCTCTTTCTCTCTCACACACACAATACTCAATTCCCTTAGGTACTGAGGCACACACATCACCTCACACATCATAAAATGTCTGGAAATGGGACTGTGCCTATGACTGTGAGAAACTTTATGAAGATAATCATTATTCTGAAATGATGATGAAATGTTGCATCACTCAGATTGACTCCTCCATAATGCATGTGCAGGGAAGAAAACTAGAATGTTTTCCCTCTCTTGACCCCAGTAGCTGGTAATTCCCTAATTTTTTTTTGCTTTTTATATTTATCAGCTGTTTTTTATTAAATGGGGGGTGGGGGGTGTTTGGAAATAAAGGCTAATTACCAGCCAAAAGGACTGGGTCACTGCAGAGCTTTACCAGTCCGGGAAGGAGTTTCCAGTAATTTGCCATTGACAACTCCCCCCCCCAGTGCACATGTGTTAGGGATAAGACAGAAACCCAGTCACATTGAATCCATGTATCAATAATTTAAACGGCTCCTGACACTGTTCCCGCTCACCCAGCAACTACCTTGTAACAGATAGGTTATGTGCTCTTTGAGTGACTCTATCTTTTAAGAGGTGCCGTTATCACTCACGCTGGGGGCCTCAGGGTCCACACCCCAGACGCTGTATGCTTGATGAATTTGTATGGGATTTTGTCTCATTAGCGCACCAAGTGTAGAAATGAACCAGACAATTGAGCAGCCAGCTGCTAGAGGGAAACAGGCCCCAGATCCAGTGCAGCTTTGCCCCAGTGCGTGATGGTTCCCTCTGTGTGGTTGAATGGGGTCTGTCAGGGGGCCTGTGTTACCTCAACAACAACCCTAGAGGGGCCCATGGCATACGAACCACACAGAGGTTAAAAGAAGAAGCAGAAGAAAAGTGCAGTTGTCATTTCTTTTCAGTTAAAACACATATATTTAACAAACTAATGTGTGTCTGGTGTTGAACCAAGGTTTGTGCTACCCAGCATGACATGTGCTGACAACTCACACAGGCACGGCATTGTGCTGTTTTTTATTCACGAGGGCTTTTGTTTCAAGCTGAGACAGCAACCGAGAAAGTGACACGAATAATAATAAGAAGCTTTATTCATGTGTCACTGTGCATACGTACAAAAAAAGGGTTTCTCTGCATCTAACCCATCCCAGGGACCAACCCCTAGTTTTTTTAACCTACTGGCCTACTTGCTCAAGGCCACAGACAGAAGTACTAACCCTAAACCCATGTCTTTTTGATGCAGGGAGAAAACCGGAGCCCCCCGCAGGACACCCACACAGAAAGGACCCTGGACAGGATTTGAACCCTGGACATTCTTGCTGTGAGGCAACAGTGTCACCGGCTGCCCCCCCATGTCGCCCCAGGTATGCCCCACCCAGAGAAAATGAATAATAGCAGGCTACCTTTTAAGTGTTAGCACACAGGTCACCTTACCTACGCTGCTTCACCGGTCAACAGAGCTTTAACAGACAAAACACTGGTGGACGGGCCGTGTTGTGCTTTCTTTGCCTTCCAACACACATCCTCACTGAAACATGACCGTGAGGAGAAGCAGCGCTACTGTACGTCGTCTCATACAAGATGAGTGAATGTGTTGAAACTGAGACATCCTATTGTGTCCGAGGGGCGTTAAAAGGGTGAGTGGGGATGTGTCATCGGTGTGGTGCTGGGTCTAGTTTCACTGTGCACGTGGAGGGGAGGGGATTAGCCAGTGGTTGACAAGCAGAACGGGTAGGCTGAGAAACAATGCCTGAAACATTTGTAACCTCAGTTGAGATGACTCATGTAATTAAGCGTGTTTACATGACCCCCGTCCTGTCATGGACATGTTTTATAGTTAGCAGGTGAGCATCATGCCCTCCAGCCCTAAAACTCAGGGATGGTCCCGTATAGGGTGCATTTCTATTCTTAGGAGGGCTCCTTAGAGGAGGCTAGACAAGCACGAAGCATTTGGGCTGTTTTGATTTGTTTTTCGTTTGATCAGCAACATAATGAGGTGGTTCCACTGACACCGAAGAAAGCCTCTCTCATGAGACTCCTGACCAAGGAAGTCCCATAATGACAAACTGGGCTGGGCTAAAATGACACGTAACAAGGCAGAGAAGCTATCAGAGTGGACACGGGGGGCGCTGTTGTTTCATCGCCCGAAGGTCCCGGGTTCGAATCCGTTACCAGATCCTTTGTGTGGAGTTTGCATGTTCTCCCCATGTCTGTGTGGGTTTCCATGAAACCAAAAAAAAGACATGCGGGATCTGCGGATGCGAATTAGCTTGAAGCTATGATGTGTTGCAGTGGGTCGAATGGTGACATCAATGTATAAAGCTACACATGGTCCCTTAAAGGAAGAGAAAAGTCTGAGTTTGCAGCATAATATCCGCAGGCAGCAGGATGAAGGGCGAAGCCTGCATAGATGTTGGTTCAAGCAAATCATAAACAGCTCCTGACTGAGTCTGTTTCATAATCCCTCTTAATCTCCCGTTAACTCACTGAGGGGTATCTGGGGGAAAGAAGTTGTTGTTTTGGGGAGCCATTCTATCTGTGATATCGGAAGTTTAGCTTGGATTTACTCGATCCTAGTAAACAGTGATTCTCACCATGCTCTCAGGTCACATCCATCCTCCGGTAAACACGTGTTCCTGGTGTCCCCCCGCGAAGAGCCACAATAGTGAACGGTCAGCACAACCTTGTGTCACAGCAGGTTGATCAGAGTTTACTCTGTGTACTACGTGCTGGCAGATATGCCCCTGCAATGCTCAGCTGCATTTGTATCACCCCGCATTTGTGACATGTAGGCACAGGAGTTGGGACTGTTTAATTAGTCACATGGAATCATGTTTAGCGCGAGCCCCCCCATGATGCAGTGGCTAATGATTGCATGCGACTGTTGTCATGGCGAGAATGATAATTGTCAATGTGTTGTTTTAAAAAAAAAATGCATCCCACTCGCTGTAAATGTTTAACTGATGTGTAGTCAAGCTTCCCGAACCTTTTTAAAACCGCGTTTCAACTTTCTCGAACTGTGATCACAGATGCTGGGATTTTTGTCCCGCTGACAGACAAAACGGTGGACGTGACAGAAAGGAGGCAGAGTCAGGCAAGAGGCCGGATCAACAAACTGAGCAAGACACACAAAGAGAGAACCAAAGAAAGGAAGAAATGGGCTGAACAGAGAGAGAGAGAGAGCAGGAGCAGCGGTGTCGGTGGAGATACAGAGGGAGGGAGACGGGGAGAGATAGTGCTCAACTGTTGTTATCTGCACACCCTGGTACTGTACATGGTGATCCTGCGTGTGGAAACCCACTGAGCACGTGTCTTCTGTGAAATTATGTGGGCCCCACCCATTTGTTCATATCCTGTAGCATGGCTCTGAAACAGAGATAACCAAAGCTTTTTTTTTTTTTGTCACCAGCACAACCCCCGAGGAGAAATGAAACCACTTCTTTCCATTTCAGCCCAGTGGTTGTCTCGTCTTCTATGGGGGCGGAGGAGTCTCACTGTGGCTCTGAGAAAAACAAGAGGTGGCTGCAGACCGGGGTCAAAGAGCAACTTGCTTTGCTTTTTGTTTTTCCTCTGCCAGGATTACTGCAGCAGTAGCTTCTCTTTTGGGGACCATACAGATATTTCTGTCTCCCAGTGCTTTGCCTGAAGTTTACCACCATTACAGAAATACATTTGACTGTTAGTGGAATTTAACTTTTAGCCATCAGCAACTTGGTAGACACCACAGTGATGTTATTCCTGTGCATCAGTACATGGAGACCCAAGGAGTTTACTTGACAATCTCTTTCTCCGGCTTCTCGAACACGTTTAATAATTAATTTCCTCTTTTTTTGAAAGGTGCTCAACTCGGCTTTTGAATATGGACAGGAATGATCTGTGCTTTCCTTGTATTAGCCTCATGAATCTTGTTATAATAGCAAGTCAACATACAGTCCCTAACAAGTTCATGTACATTGTACATTACTCATGTGGTGGTGGATAGATTATCTATCCAAGGCCAAGTTTCCTTCGACTAACGGGAGAACTGTGAGAACTGTGTTCAGTGTTTAAATAACTGCTGGCTATGTAATCTACATGCATGTGTACCGTAGATACATAGGCAGCCATTGTAAGGACGTCTTGTTCTAAGCTAACGGCGTAACTGGTAAAATGGGGGGACCAAAGACAGTCTTTCTCCAAACATGTTTGTATAGTCTTCTATTGACCTAGCTCACAAACAGGTGAGGCCCCAGAGGAGCACAGAGGAGCTAATGAGTTTAATGCCACTTCTGAAGAGAGTTGCGAGCATGACTTATTCATGTCCCTTGCCTGCGTAGGGATTTGACAAAGTAGCTGTGTTATTATCCCCCCCCCCACCTTCACAACCTTTAGGATACGGCTGCTATGTCATCTTTTTATAAAACCTACACTATCATCCACATGAGACCAAGCATCCAGACCTCGGCGGAATTCCACCCCAGAGTCTGCCCCAGTCTCTTCGCCGATCTATAACGCAATGCTTTGTGATAAGGCACAACGACCTTTGTGCTGAAGACTCAGTGTACCATGTGAATTGGTGTTATGTTCTAAAAGCAAAGGGACTGGCCAAACAAGTACCCACACCTACACAGCCCAGGTCTACCTCAGGCCCAGAGCAGTGCCTCTGCCAAAGGAAATTGACTCTCAACAGGCAGACTTTGGATTGCTGTATTTTGAGAATGTATGCTCTGTTTCTGCATAGCTGTGCATCTCCTTTGCCCCCGGTCCCTTACTTTCACATCTGAGAGCTGGTCTGTATCACCAGTCATCTGTTCGAGTCCATCTTTTACAGCAATCCTTCAAGTTTTACTGTAATTCCTTAAACTCATCGCCATCCAAGCTGTGATGGATTTGTTGTCCGTCAGCCAGCAGACAGCTGGCAGAGATATGATTTGATTTCTAAAATATTTTTTTAGGATGACTTTCTGCTAGAGCAGGCAGGTAAAAACTTTGAGAACTTTTTCCAAAATTGAGCACTTTTTAAAAAGTAATCTGTTGGACGTTGTTTTTGCCCGAGAGAGTCTTTCTCGGTTTTTCTTCTGTGTAATTGCCATATATCTGTGATGTACATCCATTATTTTATTGTAAGTATTTGTGTTTTCAGTAAACACACTGCTCTAAATAGTTGGCAACACTGGCGTCCCGACCTCTTCGCCTTTATAAACAAACTGAATACGCAATCAGGATGGCTGCTCAAAAAAGTAGTGAGACCCTACATGTTTATGCCAAAGGCAGACCATGGGGAAAATACGAATTAGTTCAAGACTCCAGAGTAGTGCATGAGGCTTCTGAGTGGAAACTTGTTTTCATCTTAGTTGTCATGCATACTTAGCCTTACTCCAGACCCATCTCACAATATAATCACATCGACCTCTCATTAGATTTAGGCTGGCCTCCTTCACATTGACAGCGCTTTCATAAAGGTGGGCCTGTCTGAAGTGGGAATGGCAGTTCAGAAGCCGACAGAAAGTTCAGATCCCTCAAAACAGCATAAGGAGAGGTCCGTGTCACGTGTCATGATCAGTCCCCACATCGTGGGGGTGGACACGGACTTTGATGGAGTTTGGACGATTAAGGTCGGATCCCCTTCCTGATGCCCCACAGCGGGTTTGAACCCGCAGCCTCTGGCTCAGCAGTTCCCGAACAATGTGGTCTAGCACTGAGCTGCTGTGCCCCCCCCCCCCCCCGCCCCCCCAAAAAAGATAAAAGGACGATGGATGTGGTGAATAGTAGAGACAGCCATGTCAAGGAAACCATATGATTGAGTCACATGATGCAGGGCCAGTGGCTAACATGACAGTGTGTGTATGTCAGCTGTTTTCATGAAAATCAAATTGAATTCTAAGATTTATGACTCGGCCTCCACTGAAATAAGAGATTGATGGGTCAGGCAGCAGTATATGAATGGCTCCTGTGGCAATGTTTGGTACGCAGATCTCCCGAGGAGCACTTTCTGTGCCATGGTAGGAGCTGAGAAGACAACTCTTCAGAAAACGCTCGACCTCCCTCTCCACGGCCCTCCCAGCTCTACTACCGTACCTCAGGCTGCTCCTGTTTTGAAACACACAAAGGTTTTCAGTGTTTATGCTCATCTTTTTTTCCAAGCTTACATATTCTATGAACACATGGAATAACATTTTCATGGACTGTCTGACTCCTGTGACTATCCTCTCAACAGGTCTACCATGATGTATGGAGAAGTAATAGATTCGCAAAAAAAAGTAATAATTCTCATTTGGTTTGTTACGGTTCTCTCTCATTGGCTAAAGTATTGTTTCCTCCATTTTCTTTACCATTTCCATCCATTTTAGGGGGCAGGTTGTCGTTTTTCCTCAGCATAACTTGAGGGGATGGTAGTAAGTCACCGTTGACAAGCTGCCAATCTATTGCCAAGCCAACAGCAATACACTCACTCATTCAGATTCTTAGTCCTAGCTAAGGGCACGGTCACACTCCAGTTCACCTGACACCAACGTGTGTTTCAACTGTGCAGGGAAACAACCGAGTCAGGAGGAAAACCATCTGAAGATAGAAAAGGCTGGAGCCCAGCATCTTCCTCCACTCCTCCTGGAGTAAAGCAGGAGGATCAACTACCTTCCCTTTCAGGGTAAGCCTGTCTTGCTCTTTGTTGACAGTCAAGTTTTACCTCACCGACTCCATGAGGACAGGTGCGTGTTCCAAAATGTGGCAGGGAAGCAACCGGTCTTGGCAAGGACACGTCATGTAACTACAGGGATGTAAAGTGTTAACACTGTCTGTCATTGACTGTGAATGACACTACTTTTCCCCTCAAGACTCATAGGGGCTGTGGGGCATAACGCTGCACAAAATCATATCCTCGGTTAGCTCGATGAGAGCATGTGTCCTGTTAAGAAATGGGGAGAGACGTTCAGCCTTGTTCTATTTTGGGTTGTTTAGATTCTGATATACTTCACCCCCGGAATGTAGGGGCTAAAGCAGAGCTCCTGATTTACCTGCTTCGAGTAGTCAAAAGGTTGGAGGGGGTCTCCGTCGGCAGTAATTTATGTTATAGTTGTTCACCAAAAGGCATGATGATCAATGTGTTTTGACCATTCATGCTGTGTCCAAAACGGGCATGCAGGGGTTTTGGAGTTGAATTGATTTATTTGGCATCTTGCATACATCACCGAAGTGGATGGGCCAAAATGGTGGAACTGTGATCTCTGACAAAGGTGGAAATAAGAGTGACTATAGAGGCCGGGGGATGTTTTTGAACTTAAAGTCTTTAATAGGAGTGCTCTCCCTCAGTGATGCCAAACTCACTGGACAGACACAAAGTCCTTCACAGGTACACAGAAATACATATCCATCCATCCATCGTCACTTCCAGCCAGGGACCCCAAACTTCCCTTTTCCTGGCCACATCAACCAGCTTTACAAATAAATGATCTTTTTTTTAAACAGTAACTTGTATACATGTCTCTTCTCATCGTATGATTGCAGTGGCGACAAACGTGTCTGGAACGGCGCCAGCTAGGGATAGCTTACATACAGCAACCTACTGCTAAAAGAAGCACATACGTGCCGCGGAGTAGAAATCCGGTTTGCTTTATCCCCAGACATCTTGAAACGGGAAGAGGCATTTCCCTGTAACAGATCAAGTCTACAGTGTCCGCGGCCATGACGTTTACCGTTCGTCAAATCGTCTTTAGGTCAGAGAGTTCGCGGTGTTTTTCCCCGACATAAGCGCCCACTTCCGTTATGCTGCACCGAACGAACGCGTATTCCCGTTTCGAGTCGGACAGGGGTGTCGAGCTGGCCGTCTGTGGCGCATCCGCGGCCAATGGATAAAGCAGCTGCAAATGACGACAGACTCCTGTGAATCCAGCGGACACGCCCCCGGCATGGGAACATCGCTAGTCGGCACCCAGACCTGTCACAACATAATGCAAGGGCTGGGGCAAGGCGAGACGGACAGAGTGATGGGCTAAGGCACCTTTGAGAAGGAAAAGTTCATCAGCATCCCTCAGACACTCACTGACACAACCCCGGGAGGAAGGACGAACGGCCGGCGCGTCCACATGCCGATTTTGATCCAATTACCACCGAGATGGTAGTTACTTGAAGAAGCCGGTTAACCTCAGTGTCGGAGTTTCCTAACGACACACGAAGCCCCCCTCATCCCCCTCTCTCCAGCATCACAAGAAAGGGTCGGAAGGGAGATATCAATTGCCAAATCGCTATATTGTTGAATGTCACCAAGACGCCCCGGCGTTGCTTTTCAGAGGATATGGATCATTTTGCAGCAGAGTGCCTTGTGTCAATGTCCAGCAGGGCGATTGTTCACCCTAAAGAAAACAGGGAGCTCAGAGCTGAGCCGGCTTACTCTCCGAGAAACGGGGACGACAAGGAGTCGCTGGTAAAGGACAACTCGTCCCTGTTCGTGGTGGCCCGGATTCTAGCGGATTTTAACCAGCAGCCTCCCACCGACAGCGCCGAGGCGGCCAAGCTGCGAGGGGAGTGCACTCCCGCCACACCTATCACGACCGTCGACCCCGGACGCCCGCAGAGAGGGAAACGTGTCAGAGGTCGTCTGGAGCCGGAGTCCCCCCAGAAAAAGCACAGATGCCATTACTCAGGCTGTGAAAAGGTGTACGGGAAGTCGTCCCATCTCAAAGCACACCTCAGGACCCACACAGGTCAGTTGAAAATATACCGAAAATAAGAATGATCATTTAGAAAATTAGAAAAAAAAGATGATCGAAAGTGGTGTTTGGGTTTGATTTCCTATCTCAACAAGATCCAAGTTTTCGGTGAGTGCCAGCGTCTGCTTAAAACAGTGGGTGGGGTGATGTGTGAACAGTTTGGGCAATAATGGGCTGGAATGAAGCTGAGCAGAGGTGCACCCCCCTAAAAAAAACTCTTCCACCCACACTTGACTGATCTTTAAAACATCGTAATGAGGGGAAAAAACACCCAATACCAGTCATCCTTCTATCTACCCCAGTCTTCAGATAAGTTTTGATCTGATAAGCTGTGATCTGGTAACACTGCCAGCACAGCGTGTGTAAATTGCTAGGGGTTAAACCCAAGAGGACGTAGCCTCATCTATAAGTGTAGCAGAACTGAAAAAGAGCTGAGTAGGGCCGGGAAACTGTAGGAATGTGAAAGCAAGGGCCTTACGTAGAGAAAAG
>OMLC01047923.1:0-13602 GCA_900302585.1 Regalecus glesne | reverse complement strand
TATATGGAAGAAAAGAGAAGAGAATGGAGAGAAAAGTGAGTTGAGAGGTAAAATCATACGGTTAAAATACAGTTTCTGCTAAACGCTGTTTATCATTATAGGTCAGAATCTGCAAACTGTCTTTACCTTGTTAGGGATCAATAAAGATAATCTATTATTTGAAACCATAACGCTGCATTAAATACAAAAATGAGAGAATATAATCTGCAGTGTGGTGGACCAAGAATGTAAGTGTGTGTGTGTGTTCTCTTGAATCACCACCTTGCCACTGTGGTAGAGAAGCTTAAATGAACTAATTAGTAGTAGTTCAGAATTTCACCTTCCAAACAGGAGACCGGAGTTTGATTCCTGATCAACGCACAGTTATTTAACTCAAATGTACATTGCTTTGGATAAGAGTATCTGCAAAATTGAAATGAACTAATCATTCCAAGAGCTATGCTACACAGAGTTTGGCTCCTGGTAGGGTCAACTATGGTGGACCCTATCAGCAGCCAGACATATGTGAGCAAACAAAGTCCTCAATGGCAGAATTGACTGTAGATGTCTTCAGGTAACTCCTGCAGAAAAAAATGTACACCTCCTCATAAAGAGATTCCAAGCAAGGTTCTAAGAGATGATGAAGATTCAAATAAAGCACAAAGAAAATTAGGGTTTTCCTTTGATAGAACAAGCCATGAACTGTTTGTTCAGATACATAATTTGTTTTTCTAGTTGTCGAAGTTGTGCTGGTGTTTTTAGGATTTTGCTTCAGCCGTATTTCAAGTAATAAAGACATCAACGATTATTCAGTTATATATGTAACGTGGGGTCAAATCATGACACGTAAAACGGACCCCTCTCATGCAGGGCTGGGTTGCTACAGAATACAGAAATTAGTTGTAACAATGTAGCTGTATCAGCCCACAGGAGTATTTAGATAAGAGTTGAATCTTTAATTTTGAGAATATCTTTTAGAATACTTCCCTCCCAATCAACGTCAGCATTATGGAGGAGACTACGATTTCACTTTATCTTGCCAAGCGAGTGCGAGTTAATGTGAGAATTGAAAACCAAATGGAAGGAAATTGTCTTTCAAAAAGGTAGGCTAGGCAGCAGTCTCCAACTCAACTATATTAAAACACATGAAAAATATAAGATTTGTTACGTTATGTTTTCTTTTTAGTTGCAGTTCACATCAAGTATTCGTGCACACGTGTGTGTGCCCTCGGTTCCAATGTTTACCCTTGCAATAAAAATAACAGCATTGTAAGGAGGTAAATGGTAAAGGAACTAGAAAGTCCCCCATGTTGAAACATATTACCCAGCACCAACCCTGCTTCGAATTAAAAGTAATCATACCCATGGGAATCAGTTTGTTTAGAAAAGTGCTGGGGACAACCATGGATTCAGCACGTTCCCACCCTTTTTCAGTGGGCCATAAACTGGGCGACAGACAGAAACAGCGTCCTTTTAAGGATCGGCATTAATAAAAAGTGTTTGCACTTTTTGTGTGAGTGACAATACCACAATGCTAACCTGTTTACATGGATGATGTACTATTTCATGGTAAGGTAGACAGACTCAAATATTGTATTCTTGTGTTTTGAATGCCCTTGTCATGAAAACAATTTTGAAAAATTATGAAAACAACACAACCAACATGTCTAAGTTCGGTCTGTCAAGCACACCACCTAAGCATGTTTCCCAAATACTGAGACCGTGTTAGACCGCCACGCCAAGCCATAATCCAACACATTAGGAACACGTAATATTGAGATTAGTGCCAATGTCATCAAGGTTGTCACTGGTAGAACTGATGTAGATTGCTAGCCCCTAAACATGATGACGTTAAATAGATAGCCAAATGCAACACACTCCCTATAACAGATTACAGCTATCAAGAGGCAAATGCAAGCAAATGGCAGAGTAAAAGTTTCGCTAGCAAAATTGCCCATGGAGTTACTTAACTTATCCCTTGCAATATGTCAATATGACAACCGGCTCGTCTTGTTATGCACATCGTTCTGTAACTGCATACAAAATAGCCCAATATTCATCTAATTGTCGCTCATAATACACAGCCAGTTTAGCTATCGGGCATTAGCTACTTCCTGTTACCAACTGCTGAATGTAATACCGAAGTTCAGCTAGGATAGTTAGCTAGCATTGAAACAGCCCAAGTAGTTATGGGCAAATAAGCATCAAACTTAGTCCACAACAGCAAAGCTTATCAATAAACCAGTCCTACCTTCATTTGGTGCTCTGAAAATTCTCTGTGTAGACCGGTTTTCATTTGTGTCCATGGTTATTTCCACTCTAAGTTGGGTCTTTACGTTCCAAAAGCAATGCAGTTTCCAGTCTGTTGAGCAAAAAAAAGATCATGTTAAAAAAGTCACCACAATAACGAAGAGAGGGGTTTTCCCAGTAAGGTTTCATTGAACTTCAACTTGAATTTTAAATCCATTATGGTCTCAGCCGCTGCAAACGGTCACTCAAACTCCATCCCTTCTCATTTCAATAACATGTATCATACCAAAAAGTAATCCTCTGGAGAAAAACTGCTATCCACAGTTTCCTCTTGTCAAAAAGTATTTTCAACTCCAACCATATGACTGAAATTTTGCTTCTGTCTATAAAAACCTGTCTGCATTTCAAAGACAAGGCCTTGTAGATGAACATTTAAATATGTAAGCTGTTATACTTAAAGACAGCAGTTATTTTTTTCTGTGCAGATCTCTTTTTGGCCTAACGTTAAATTGTTGCACCATACAAAAGAGTGCAAAGCAGCAGCATGTTTCATTATTGACGACATATGTACCAAAGCAATTTCATTCATGAAGTTCAATTAACTAAAGGCTTTCAAAAAAGTGTTGGGGACAAAATAGGCATTAAAAAGTGAATTGACACATCTATTCATACCTGTGACTGCTTCACTGTCTTGCTCAATGGCACTTCAACACACTTTGTGCAGAGGCCTGGGATCAAACCACTAATCTTCCGATTAGTAGATGACTATCCTACCTCCTGAACTGTATCACCCCTTGCAAAAATGATACTGAGTTTAACTATCAAGCATCCCTGACCTAGAAGAAAACAGATAGAATGAGGATGAGGCAAGCATGATTTACCCCCCCTCTTAAAGTAGTGAGCATCCTACAAGGTGTGTTTGAATTTAAATTAATGTCTATATGGTTATGTTTTTTGGTCTATGATATATTTCAAATGCTTATTTTATATATATAACTATTATTGTGGTAGCTCAACACGCTATTTAAACTACAGCTGTAGTGGAATTAAGAATTACGAATAAAAAACATACATACAAGCATTTCATTTATTGCATAATCCTTTTTTATTTTTTTCTCTTTCAACCCAGCTCTCGAGGGATGTAGGAATAAAGCTCCAGTTTTTAAACATGACCTCCTCTATCATGCCTACTACTGAAGGAAGCTGCAGTACCCATTTTATAAAGAAAAACAAAATAACCATGACTAATTAAAAATAATAACGGTTTTTAAAATCAGTACATGTACATTGCTGCCTGCCTGCAGCACATAGATCAACAGTAACTAGGAGACTGGGAGATAATGGCATGGAGATACCAATAACAACGAATGAACAGTAATGTGGCAATCAACATTCATGATACACGCAACTCTTTCCCAAAAGCCTTTTTCTTTCCTCATTTAATGCCATATAACACAGGCTGGAGGAATATGTTCTCCTATACTCAAACCCATCCTATTGTTTAGGAGCAGTGAGCAGCCGCCACGGGGTGCTTGGGGAGCTGTTCAGTTCAGCATCTTGTACAAGGACACCTCAACATGCTTTCTGCAGGACCGGGGATCAAACCACCAATCTCTGATTATTAGATGACCACCCTACCTAAAAAGCTATGCTGCCCCCTTTTGAAGTATATTCTAAATATAGTCTGAATAAGTTATAGCAATACTCAATAGTACACCTCTAAACTAATGTTGTGTTGAAGTACATTTTGATTTTATTAAGAGTAAGAGTCTATCAGCTTGGCACATCTTGACTTGGTGATATTTTCTCTATCTTGCGAAATCATTCTAGGTCCATCATACACTGAGGGCATCTCTTCTGCACAGCCCTCTTCAGGTTGCTCAGAGATATTTTTTATTGGTTTCAGGTCTGGTCACTGGCTGGTTCATTACAAAATATTGATCTTTTGGCAAAGCCATTCTTTTGTTGATTTGTATGTATGCTTTGAGTCCTTGTAATGCTGAAAGGTGAAATTCCTTCTCATCTTCGCTTTCTAGCAGAAGTCTGAGGGATTTGTGCCAAAATCGTCTGCTATTTGGAGCTATTCATGATTCTGTCCTGATCCACTAAAGCCCCCATTCTGGCAGAAGAAAAGCAGCCCCATAGCCTGATGCTGCCATCATCATGCTTCACCATGAGTATGCTGCTCTTTTAGTGATGTACTTTTTTAGTGCCAAACATACCTTTTGGAAACCAAAAAGTTCAATCTGGGTCTAAGACAAAAACACATTTTTAAACATGGTTTTGGTTTTCAGAAGTAGGGAGCAACAGGGGCTTGCAAAAACTTCCGGCAGCTCTTTTAATACTGTTATAGTCCTCTTGGCAGCCTCCTTGATCAGTCTCTCCTAGTCTTCTCATCATTTTTAGAGGGATGTCCCTTTCTTGGTAATGTCACAGTTACACTATATCTTCTCCACTTGTTGACAATTGTTTTCAATGTGTCTCATGGTATATTGAATGCATTGGAAATTCTTTGGTACCCCTCTCCTGATCCATACCTTTTGACAATGAGACCCCATTTATGCTTTATCAGCTCTTTGTGGACCATGGCTGGTGATATTAGATGCAACCTAAAGAGGGGTCCCTTTTGAGCGTTACAATTAGTTCCCACTTTGTGGAGGTAGACACGGACATAGGTGGAGTTTAGGGGATTAAGGCTGGATGTTCTTACTGATGCCCTGTGGTGGGTTCAAACTTCCTGCCTCTGGTTTGTCAGTTCCCGAAGCACAATACAACCAGGAGAGTGTCAGGAAAATCCTACAGGAACAGCTCTACTCTAGTTGGTGCTGACTAGTCACTTTAAATGATGGAAGGTGTGTACTGATATTTAAAGTGAGTTTGAGTTTGACTGGTCAACTCTTAACACAGCTACATCTCCATTAGAAAAGGGTGTGCACCTCATACAACCATCCATCCATCAATCCATGCATTGTGAGCCACTTATACGTAGTCAGGTTGTGGGCGAACCAGAGACTATCTCAGTTCTCATTGGGCAAAAGGAGGGGATACAGCCTTGAAGGGTCACCAATTCATCATAGGGCACATCAGTTAGGGGAACAGTGTCTTGCTCAAGGACACTTCGACCCGCTTCTCTGCATGTGTGGGGCTCGAAGCTGCAACCTACAGATTGCCAGACAACTGCTCTACCTACTAAGCCATGCCACCCACCTTATACAACCAGATGATTGTAAAGGTTTTACTTTTCTTTTTTGCTTCTGAAATGTTTCTGATTGTTTTTCAGTTGAACTTTATAGGTTGCAATTTCAAAAATAGGGAAAAAAGGTCTGACATGATTTATCTTGGTTTCACTTTTTGCATTTAAAAACCCTGCCATTTTATCAAGGGTATGTCGATTTTATATCCATTGTGTGTGTGTATGTGTGTGTGTGTGTGTGTGTGTGTACCCATCATTTTAGAAACACAACATAATTTATAATCTACATTCACTTTCTTATTAACATCCTTCCCCCCTTCTGAAAAATCTCAAGAGAATACTTCTTTTCTAAAGAAGATGTCTACAGTTTCATAAAAGATTAGTATTCTTTGGGAAGGACTGCTGAAATTGATTTAAAACTCATAAAGATGATTATCTAAAGTTTTTTTTTTATTATAAGACTGAGTGTTCATGTAGCTATCTATGTTATTAAAACAGGGAGCAGTGAATTTTATGCCGATTTTCAAAGTGGCTTGCGACTTGATGCTAGAATGGGAAATAAAATTCTCAGGAAGTGGTGATAGTCAGAGATCTTGCCCTGCACAAAATCAAACATAAGAATCAGAATCAGATTTTATTAGCCATGTAATTTCACACACATATAGAGTATGATTTCTGCTTCATGGCTGTCACAGGTACCTCCCTTAAAATGACAACACAACATAACACAACAATCTTCAGATACACACAAGGCTTCACCATAAATAACTATGAACAATAAATGTAAGCAGTGATAAAATGCAATGGTGCAAAGAATCTATCAGAAATATTGAAATTAATGTTAGCAGGTTACATACATGCTCGAGGTAGATGGACATGACGACATACTAGTATACACATAATGTACAGTACAGTATACGTAGGATATATTTTTAGAATTTGACAATGTTAAGCATTCATTTGAATGGCAAACCGTGGAAAGAAACTTTTAATATCTGGTTGTTTTGGCGAACAGTGCTTTGTAGTCCCTAACAGATGGGAGGGGTTGGAACTAGTTGAAACAGAATGTGACGGGTCAGAAGTGATGTTGCCTTCCCAATTCCTGACTTTAGAGATGCATAAGTCTTGAACAGAGGGAAGGTTGATGTCAAGGACTTTCTCAGCAGATCTAACGGCATCTGCTGAAGTCTATCCCTGTCCTGTTTGATGACCAATCCAAAACCAGACAGTGATGGATGTGCAGGCGACCAACTTGATTATTGTGGTGTCGAACTGAATCAGCAGTCCCTGAAGCAGGTTGAACTTCCTGATCTGGAGGAGAAAATACATACTCTGCTAGGCCTTTTTAATAATTTTGTCTATTTTGGGTGTCCACTTTAGATCCTGGGAAATTGTAGAGATGTAGGTTTTCACCATAGACGATGTGCTGTTGAGTAGGGGGGACAGTGTTGGAGGGCTCCTCTTGAAGTCCACTATCATCTCCAGTTTCGAGTATGTTCAGCTCCAGATGGTTGTGACTGCACCAGAAGGCAGCTGTTCAACCTCCTGTCTATATGCTCACTCATCACCATTCCGGGCAAGGCTAAAGACAGTTGCGTCATCCACAAAGTTCCAGAGTTCAAGAGACAGGTCTCCTGAGGTGCAGTAATTTGTGTAGAGGAAAAAAGTAGAGGGGAGAGCACACATCCCTGGGAGACACCAGTGCTAATTGTCTGGTTGCTGGATGTAGTTTTCGCCAGCCTACCCTTCTACCTCCCCTCTGTCAGGAAGTTTATAATTCACTGACAGACGGGGGCTGGTACAGTGAACTGGGTGGGCTGGATGATATCTTGGTCAATAGTGTTGAATACTGAGCCGAAGTCCACATACAGGACCCTTGCATATGTCCCTGGGGAGTCGAGGTGTTGGAAAATATATTGCAATCCCATGTTGACTGTACCTATTTGCTTGGTAGGCAAACTGCAAAGCATCGAGCAGAGGGCCTGTGATTTTCTTCAAGTGGGCCAACACCTGTCCCCCAATGGATTTTATGACAACAGAAGTTAGGGCAATGGGCCTGAAGTCATTTAATCCTGTGATATGGCTTTTCTTGGCGACCAGGCTGATAGTGGCACCCTTAAGGCGGAAGGGGACTTCACACAGCTCCAGTGACGTGTTGAAGATCAGTGTGAAAATGGGGGTTAGCTGGTCAGCACAGACTTTCACACAGTGACATGTCATCCAGGCCTGGTGTCTTCCCAGTCTTCTGTCTCCTGAAAAGCTGGCACACATCCTCAACACAGATCCTGGGTGTGGGTGGAGAGACTGGCAGGAAGTGTGTTTGGTTGAGTTGTGACCAGAGAGGGTGATGGAGTGTGATTGAGCATGTATCAAACCGATAGTATAACCCATTTAGATCATCAGCCAGTTGATGATTTCCTGTAGTGTGAAGGGATGGTCCCCTGTGGTTTGTAATGTCTTTCAGACCTCTCCATACTGATGCTGGATCATTGGCAGGAAATCTGTCTTTTAACTAAACAGAATAGCACCTCTAAGATGAGATGAGATACGATGTTCCTTTATTAGTCCCACAGGGGGACATTTAACTAATCTGATCTAATAAAAACACACCAACAAAGATCAAAGGTAAAGGAGAGGTCTATTTTATGTATTACAGTTAGGCCCCTTAAATAGAGCTGGAGATATTAAGGCCCGATTCCCTTCCTGATGACCTGAGGTGGGTTTGAACCAACACCATCATGATTCGAACCCACCCTGGGGCATCAGGAAGGCCAGGTGCCCTGCCTGACCAAGTTGATCCATGTTGGAATAAATAAGCAAAGGAAAGGAAAGAGGAAAGTGCAGCTCGATTAAGTGACTTTTAGGGACCAGTTTTCCTTTTCATGGCCTAAACCACATACCACCATATCACCCATTCGAGCCACATAATATATTCAGTGTACCACATGCTCATTTTATGTGACGGAATTCTGTCACATAAAATGAGCATATAATGCATTTATAATGTGTTGTATGTCTACTGTGTAGACAATACATTAAGAAGTATTTCTAAATACATCACTGAGGAACACAGCTGTGTAATATCCATTCACTTATGCTCCACATGGTTAATGTTCAACCCTTACAGGTGGACTAGCCAGCAACATGAACGGCTAATGCAATCCACAGACTTTGTAGGATTTTCATTGCAGAAAAACGTTGAATGCGTACATCCATTTCATTAACATCTATCGGATTCATTCTCACACAGTTGTCTTTTCTACATTTGCTTCAGAAAAAAAATGGGGAAATGAACATAATATCGGTCTGACACATTTATTATGTGAAAGACGAATGAGGGCAGCAGGGGGTGACATGGTTTTAGTTAGATTGCACTACGTCACTAGTCATTGAACTGTCTGTTAAGAGACAGTGAAGCTACATAGCTGTTTGGTAATGTTTATCTCTGAGGCAAATCTACACAAACAAGGAGATTGGATTTGTTGTTCTTAGCCTCTTTGCTGTCGATACAGCTTGGCAAGGGATAGAGATGGAAACAAAGGGATTTCTGCAAATGAGATGAAAGGGTCACTTGGATATTTGACACACCGTTGGGGTATACCGTGGTATAAATGTCTCTTAATAACACCGTGTTTAGAATGTCTTGAGGATGCTCAATAATCCATCCAGGTAAGGGAATCAAAAAAAGGTGAATTAATTCAGTGATACCACACTGAAAAGGCTTGTTTCATATGTAAGTTGTTCATTGACTGCACATTTAGTGGTGATGAGCACTATTCAGAGGACAGGGGAATAATTGAAATCACAGCACTGTAAGATGACGACAGATGTATTCTCGACGGATGGCCGATCCCTATTTACAAAGATGGCTCCTTTAGCACCCTTTCAGACCAGTATTCCTCTCTATCAAGGATGTCCCCATTGACTGAGCAGCCAGGGACGGGGAGATATCCCACATAAAACAGGCCTGGGTTAAGAGTAGTTATCCCAACACTCTGGACAGGTTGTCATTCTACCTTAGGGCTTGAACAATTAGGGGTTTCAGTCACCTGCTCAAGGACATTTCAGCAAGCTTTCTGCAAGGGCCAGGGACCTAACCACCAATCTTCCAATTACCCTACCACCCTGCCACCTGAGCTAGACCACCCCTACTAATTATTGTATATTGCTTATACTTTTCTATTTATTGTTTTGACTGTTTTCTATGTTTTTTATTGCTAGAATTTTACATTTCTCATCACTTTTGTCCTTTTGTTCTCTCTATGCACCATTTGAGACCGACAATCACAATTTCCTTGTGCTTGCACAATAACAATAAAGTTGTTGAATCTTGATTTATTTATTTTTTATTGTTGCTCAAGAATCAGGGATAGGGATTATATGGAGTGTTGTAGACGGAGTTCATGGATACTCGGCCACATGAGAAATGATACCAGTTTAGGGTTATCAATTTCATCATCAAACTCAGAAAAGGAAAAAGTGTAATCATTAGAATCTAATCAATAGGCTTTGGGACAAAGATAGCTAGGCAATGACAGTAGAGGAAGCCAAAATTGATAGAAAAGCTTTATTTCTATGACCCCAATTTCCCCCCCTTCTTTCTCTTGTAAAGAGGCTGTAACTCATCTCGAACACTACCTCCACATTTATTTTTGTACCAGTTGTCAGTTTCTTTTATTGTTCCATGCAATATTGCCTATTCATTAACCATGAAGAATAGTGTAAAAATTCCTCCAGTCTTATTTTTTTCATGATAAAAGGATGAGTTAAACATAAAACCCTATTTCAAAATGGTTGTCTTTCCTTCAAAGTGAAGCGTATCTTTCAACTGAGCACCAATGACATGACCCACCTGGAGCTGTTTCATTTATTTTATTTTTTTCCACATTCTAGTGAATTGGGAGCTTTGGAGAGCTACAGCACATAGAATTGCAAAATTAAAGCATCGCTTCAACAAAGCCAACTTTTAACAATTGGGTATGCGGAGCAAAGGGCATGCATTGTGAACATGACAAAAAAATGAATTAATAAATATGGTGCCATTGCTCAGCCGAAGTATTTCAAAGGCTGGGGAGCCGCTGAAAGATAACATGACTCACAGCTTATCTGTGGGGGAGACTATCCATCACCTTAACCATGTAAGACACAGCACCAAGGCAGTTTGACTTTTGTCCTATCTGATGGGTTTACTCAGAAGAAGGTTCCATTCACATTAGCAGAGGTCTCTCTCCATGCTCCAAGAAAGCAGACAGAGAGGGTAAGACTAACGAGTCTACATTCCAGATTCTCAGAGATTTACCCAAGTTGTGACTAATGAATAATAATTTATTTTGAAGTTCAGTGACATGGTATGGGCGTCTTCCCCCTACCCATACACATACATAGACACCATGGTCAGAGGTGGAGACCTACACGATGAGGTTTTTAGAGTGCCACAGAGGGTCCACAGTCATCAGTAGCACTGTATTTGCCCTCACAAGTTAGTCCTGATGGTAAGCCCTTATACTAAGGACGACCAGTCACCCATCATGACTGAAGGAAACTCCAGAATATCGAAGAACCATCTTGCTGTTCTCTCAGGGTGTGCGCCCCTAGTCTTTGTCTCAGTGGACTTAACACAGGGCAGCAGGACAGTGGTTTGCCATGAACAGCCTCTGGGAACCACTGCAGCTCTGAGATACCCTACCAAGTTAGCCTGAGGTCGCAAGGCACCGAGTTACCATATGTGGCCACGAGGAGGCCTGGCAGAGGTCAGCCAATGCTTGTCTAGCTTTAGAAATTTTACAAACTCTCTTATTTTAAACATTTTCCTTTACTGGTTTCCCACTGGTGTGGACACTTGTTCCATCATCCACATGACCATATTTGGCAACTCTACACAAAGTCCCAGTTTGAATTCATGTCTCATCCGGTTTCTGACTAATGGGGGCATTTCTCTCACCGACAGCTCCAGCCACGTGCAAACCCGGCACACTACCTGCAGGTTGGTGCCCGGGCTGCCTCAGGGGAAACCGATGGTCTCTCTGGGCAAGCCCTGATCAGATGTCCCTCTTTATGACAGCCAATACATTTAGTAGCCTCTGACATTCCATGCATAAGATATTCAAAATCATCCACTACCATCTTAATGTCAAGCTTCAGAACCTCACCCCTGTTGCTTAGCACCATGCTACCAACAGGCCTGTGGGAAATCACGTGTTGTGAGTCAGGATCCTTAAAACCAGATGCCACTCTTCTTATGTGGGAGACAAATTTTCTAAAACAAGATAGGTCCTTTACCAGTGCATCAATCCTAATGAACAGGGGCACATTAGACAGCAGTACCTTTTTCACTAGAGCAGAGAGAGGCAATACCGATACAGTGACTCCACAGGTCGTCACTCCATTACAGACCAACTGATTCACTTTATCCACTTAGTCCAGGAGGATCACCACAGCTCCGTTAATCCGGGCTGCAGATTTGAAGCTTTGGGCACCAACAATGTTGGTAATGGCCAAAGCACAGTCCTCCACGGATAAAGGGAAACCAGGTGACTTCTTCATACCATGTTTCCTGGTTAGGTACGTGAAGTCTGTGTCCTCCATATTGCCTTTCAGCGACATGCTGAGGCGAACATCTCAGAAAAACCTCCTTACAAACTCAAAAAAACAACTTGTTTGCACCCAAGGATAAAAAATATGAAGTCCTGAGTGTGACGATTTTCGTCTTGAAGTTTTACCTTGAGAAATGCTAATAAATTGAAAGAAACTTCTAGCACGACTCTTTGCTTTGCCTGCGTCCTGGAAAATGTCAGTCAAAGAAGCAATAGCACAACTGCTATGACCTTAGACATACCGCTCAACATCTGAGCCCATTTACCTTCACATGAATACACACACTGTGGCCGCGGATCTGTCCTAATGATTTAAACATAGAAAAGAAATAAAAGAAGGGCAGATAGAGAAAAATCCACAAGGCTTTAAGGGTTGATGTTTTTTTTTTAAGAGGCACAGCCCGAATCCATTCCATTGCCAGTGAATGGGAAATCTAATCAATATTATCTAGAACCACAAGATCCAGAAGAGGTCAGTATCATTAGAGTGCCAACGGGAACAATGGAAAAATATGTCTGGAATCTTTGCTTGTTTTTAAATCCACCCGAGTACCATCACTGTCAAAGAAAAGTGCCTCGGTCACTCTCAGCAGGCAAGCAACAAGGTCTGTCTTCAGATGACACGTACAAATTCTGCATCTGGTCACATTTCACTGTGATGCCTCTGGTAATAAAGACATCATGTTTGATTAATTCTAGGGAGATCTCCTATATCTGCACCCTAAAACCCCGCATTTGGTAATCTAGTAAACCTACATCTGCATCTCTGTCCATCCGTCTTATGGGGTACTTAACCAAGGCAGGCAATAATGAAATGAATAGTGAAGCTACTGTGTGAGAAAAAGAATAAATAAGACAGGAGGGCGAGGAAGAATCAGAGAGAGAAAGAATGATGCATGATCTCCTGAGGATTATCCGAGCCTAATTGTCATGTAAGGGTGCCTGAGTGTATGTGCCAGCTCCCTTTATCCACACAAAGCCCCTCATTAAAGGCTGGATGGACAGCAGGCCTGGCACTGGGGCAAACACTGGCTGGAAGCATCAGCCTGGCATCCACATGCAGGTGCAGAGCTGCTTGCTTTAATTAACAACAGGCATAGAAAAGGGCTCCTCGCTGTGTCTCTCTTTCTCTTTCTCCATCTTCCTCTCTATTCTACACCAGCCAGGTTACGGGTCCTGCTGCCAACAAATCATCTTCGCTCCTCTGTTCAGACTCTCCTCTTTCATTATCCATGCAACACAAAATGGACTCGTCTTTGCTCTTCCCGACATAAGGCACTGCCACGTAGCAGTGTTTTCTGGATGAAACACTGATCCACCTATCTTTTTCATGTCATCTTTTTTACACTTCATAGCTTAACAGAGGGGCGGCGTAGCTCAGTGGGTAGAGTAGTCATCTTGCAATCGGAAGGTTGAGGTTCGATCCTGCAGAAAGCATGTCAAGGTGTCCTTGAGCAAGACACTGAACCCCTAACTGCTCCCCGAGTGCCATATGATGGCAGTTCACTGTTCCTATATACTAGGATGGGTTAAAATGCAGAGAACTCCTAATTTCCCCTTGTGGGACTGATAAAGGAATATATATAT